>CM033644.1:26335023-26402244 GCA_019512145.1 Engystomops pustulosus
TGGGGGATGTTGCATATATATGTTGTACATTAGTGTATGTGCGGGTATATTTGATGTTTATATTCTCTATTTGTGTGTATGTGTGTGTGAGATGAGTGTAGGAATGTACGTTTATGAGTGAAGAACTGTGGGGGACATTTATTATGGCCTTTCAAACGGGAAAAGTGGCAGTGGTTTTTTTTCCCCCAGCGCTCTTCTTGCACCAGAATTTATTAAGTGTCAGCGCCACAATATTGGTGTTTTCCAACACTCTCGACTTTTTTTTGGTTGCAAAATTTTGGCACCGCTTGTGAATACATCACTTTTCTGGCGCTTCTACTTTTCCGGCAGGTTTTTGGGCGCTTTTTGTGGTGTAAAAAGCCATAGGGAGTTCTAAACCTTTAGTCTGTGCCCTAATTCATGAATTCCTTGTGCCACAAACTTACATCTCGCTGAAAAATATAAAACAGTTCTAGCGCCACCCTGCACCAAAAATAATAAATGTCTCTCTGTATGTTTATGTATATAGGTATATTAATGTGTGTATACAGTATATAAGTGTAATATGTATATTTTTAAGGGGGAGGGGCCCCTTTAGAAGCTATGGGGCCCTGCCTCTAGTAGTTACACCCCTGATCTTCTGTTCACATTCCATATTTTTTATTGTATGCTTCTATACATTACGAAAAAGAGATGGGTACAGACTATTACATGCATTTGGCTCTTATCTAGAAATATCTGTAATTGAAGTGAATGGCAATGTTACAGAGCCATTACCTATAGGTAAGTAATTGCTTCCACTTTTCTATATGTTTTGAGACTAATTTTCAGTTTATCTTTTGTCTACATAAAAATTAAAGTGATTATGTAATTGTCTCACATACTGAAGGTAATGAGTCGATAAGAGTAGAAGGTAAATTATCCTGAGGTTACTAAAGTCTGGACTACCATCTTATGCCTTGTATGTATAGATTGTAAGATATTATTCCACTTGACAAAGTTATTGTTCTGTAAAGTCCTATTTTATCTATCTATCTATCTATCTATCTATCTATCTACTATCTAGCTCTCTATCTCCTATCTAGCTATCTATCTTCTATGAACATAAAAGGCCAGCACTCTCTCCGTAGATAGTGTCAAATCAAGGTTGGGTGTTCTTTATCCATAAGCGACGTGTTAGCTCTTGCGTAGCCTTTATCACCATGCACCCATGAAGTTGCTGTGCGCTCCCGACTTCCCTTACTTTTATCTATCGATCTATATATCTATGTATCTCAATCTATCTATCTATCCTATCTACATCTCCTTCTTCTATCGATCTATCTATCTATCTATCTATCTATCTATCTATCTATCTATCCTACGTATGAAGTCCCAAACAGCCATCTAAAAGAGGAAATGGTGGGTTGCAGGCACTCAGAACCAGGCTTCAGGTCCTCCAACGTAGGTAATTAAAGTAGGCAGCACTCCAATATAGTGAAAAAACGGTGTTCTTTCTTCCATGTTAGGGGTACAAATGAAGTAAGAAGCAGCGACGTTTCGGTCTCCAAAGAGCCTTCTCAAGCAATTGAAAACAGTGGAGCTCACATATATACCAAACAAGTGGTCACATGAATTACATAGCACCCACCCCCTCATTAGCATATGGGCGTTAGCATACTCAGAAGCATATGCATTAAATGTCTACAAAACATAGATAATATGACATCATGAAAGTGCAAGTGCCTAAAATACAATTCATACAATTAGAGTGCATATATTAAATCTGTTGCGAGTTTTAAGTGCCCAGGCCATTGTACAGGACGAACAAATTACAATTACCATAGTAAAAAGAAGTTACGGTTCTCACCATCATTTCCACTTGCTGCGAAAAAATAAATAATGGATAGATCGCTAACCTGCAAGCGCGCCGATCACTTCCATGTGTTGACAAGACGCATCGGATCGCAGCCATAGAGGGCATTGCGCATGGACCGAAGTACTGTGAGTTCGTTACCAAGTAGGGGAGGGAGGGGGGTGAGGCAGGGGAGAATGGTAGATGGGGATAGAGCTAGGAACCCCGAAGCGCAGCACTTATGCAGACTCTGGACATTCCCTCTGCCGGCCATTGACCCCCTTTAAATCTAGCGTTAACACACGCAAATAACCTTAAGGTCCGATCGCACGTATGGTTTGGTTCTGGAAACAAATATGCCCTTCCAAAGTGGCATTTGACCTTCCTCCACTAACGTGACACACCAAATTACTTTAAGGTGCCGATCGCACCGCATTGCCCGCGTCAGCAACATAGTGCTGGCCTTCGGTTTCCCTAGGTAACGAACTCACAGTACTTCCGTCCATGCGCATTATCCCTCTCTGGCTTGCGCTCCACGATGCGTGTCACACTGGAAGTGATCGGCGCGCTTGCAGGTTAGCTATCTATCCATTTATTATTTTTCGCAGCAGTGGAAATGATGGTGAGAACCCTTAACTTCTTTTTACTATGTGGTAATTGTAATTTGTTCGTCTGCTACACTGCCTGGGCAACTGAAAACTGCCAGATTAACAGACTGCAATCTAATTGTATGAATTGTATTTTAGCACTTGCCCTTTTCATGATGTACATATTAATCTATTGTTTTGTAGACATTTCATGCATATTGCTTCTGAGTATGCTAACGCCATATGCTAATGAGGGGGTGGGTGCTATGTAATCATGTGACCACTATGTTTGGTATATATGTGAGCTCCACTGTTTTCACTTTGCTTGAGAAAGGCTCTTTGGAGCCGAAACGTCGCTGCTTCTGTACTTCATTGTACCCTAACATGGAATAAAGAACACCCGTTTTTTCACTATATTTGGAGTGCTGCCTACTTTCAATTACCTACGTTGGAGGACCTGAAGCCTGGTTCTGAGTGCCTGCACCCACCATTTCCTCTTTTAGATGTGCTGTTTGGACTTTCCCTACGTATTTTTTCGGCTACAGCGTGCACATCCTTTATAAACCTTTTCATCATGGACATTAATGCTACAATTGATCCGTCCCATGTTTTTGCTTACACCCTGGAGGACGAAGAAAGGATCCTACAGGATTTGAACATAGATACTGCATTTCTTACAACACCGGCCGCACCAGAACTAAAAAGAAAATTCGAAAATGATTCCAAAAGACTAGTGACTTTACAATTACATCTGGCGACCTTAAGCGAATACTTCAGGTCGCATATGATACCAAGAGGTATGCGTTCCAAAATCTTACCCACCTTTTTTTCACAAGAACCGGAGTTCTGTGCAAAATTTGCACAGATCTCCAACAAATATTCCATGGACCTGATACTTCTAAATATTGAATTTCTAAAAAAAGAGATCAATACCCTAAAGCACAAAATAGAGGCTGTTGAATCTACATTAAAGGAAGTGTGCCCAGAGGAGGATTTCGCCAAATGTAAAGATCTAACGACTACAAGAACCCTCAACCTAAAACGTGAACAAGAAGAGATCAAGCGCAAGAAATGGACCCGAGACCTCGAGGACTACAGGACTGGATCTATATACAGTTGGCAAGGACTACATGCTCCATCAAACCAGAAAGATGCGCAAAAAAGACGGGGACGAGCCCCCAGCACCCGGAGAAATGGCCTCAGGACGGATAAAACAAGAGACACTCCATCTTTAACCTCTACTACCTCTTTTTTAGAGACTCAAACAGTAACACACCCAATCGACAATCCAAGACCCGGAGAGGGGGAAAGAAACACCACAGAGCAAGGAAACAACACACGCCCGAAACAGAAACCGGACACTCCGATAATGGCCCTCAGGAAAAGGAACCCCAACAACTAGTGGTAAATATCTCGTCCAAAAATCTAACCAATGATCAAATGGCTGTTTTGTCTAAGGGACTATCCTTCTGTATTACATCTAAACCAAACTGGTTTCAAACTGAAGTTGACTTACAACATTTCTTTCGTAATATTAAGCTTAAACATTACTTTGCTAACCAGATTACTAGTACTAAAGTTGGTGTTATTAATAATACTGAATTGTCTCTTAAGCATTTACAATTGCGCAATGTGAGTACTTTCACTCCAGACGTAACTGCACCACATATTGATGCTTTTATATCTGCAGTGAAACAGGAGATACATGAATTACGCACTACCACAACTAATTGTGACTTACTTCATCCAAACATTACTAAAGCCGAGATTGATGCATTGAATGAGCTGGGCCATGACGGCGACCTTACCATCAAGCCCGCCGACAAAGGTGGGGCGGTCGTCGTCATGGACACCAGCTCATATGTTGCAGAAATCCGCAGACAATTAGCAGACAACAAGGTCTATTGTAAGATACCATCTGACCCCAAATTTTCCCTGGCTAGGAAGATTAAAACTATATTGGATGTAGCTATATCTGATGACGTCATTGATAGGGATATGTACGATTCCTAGTGATTGAACATCCATCACAACCGGTACTGTACCTATTGCCCAAAATACTAAATGCCTTTAAATCTCCGCCCGGCATGGCCGATTGTATCTGGCAGTGGGTCTATATTCTCCAATATACAATTTTCCTGGATAGAATTTTGCGCAACTCCCATTTCAGGGCAATCCTATATCCAGGATACAACTGACTTCATAAATAAGCTGACAGAAGTAGAAACCAACATCCCATGTGACATCTGGTTGGCATCTTTTGACGTCATATCTTTATACACGTCTATTGATCACGGAAGGGGGATAGATGCGTTAGACGCAAATTACCCACAGAGGGACATACCCCAGAGCAAAACATTTATTTTGACCTTTGGAACTAGTTCTAAGAACAATTATTTTTATTTGGGGACGAGTTCTTTTTGCAACTATGGGGTTGCAATGGGTGCCAATATGGCACCACATACGCAAAACATTGTGATGAGGTCCTGAGAGGACCCATCTATGCCTCCACCCACTTCAGCATTGCCTGCGGTGGTGGAGGTACATAGATGACGTCTCCTTCTGTGAACGGGTCCAGAGCAGTATTGCTGGAGTTTCATTCATATTTGAACACTATTGATGACTCCATAAAATTTACATTGGTGCACTCTAAGATCGAGATTCAATTTGGATGTGCGAGTCATATATAGTGAAGGGTCACTTCAACTGACCTATATGTTAAACCTACCGACAAAAACACTCTATTGAGGTACGAGAGTCATCACCCTCAGAGCAATGGTGAGACCTTACCTTACAGCCAGCTCTTGGGGGTGAAACGCATCACCAGTAATCCACATAAGCAGATGAAAATTTACAAAACTATGGCCGAAAGTTCTCACTAACGGGGTTACCTCACCTCGCATATTATTAAGAAAAATCTAGACAAAACCCACAAATAGATAGATCTAAACACTATCTCCTGTCAAGAGAGTCCAACATGAAAAGACTCCCTTTTGTGTCCACATATAGCGACAAAGCATTGCGATCTCCAGCATAGTCCGTAGACACTGGCCCAAATTATCGGGGAGTTCTGTCCATGTCCCTGAGTTCCAAATCCCCCCCTTTTTTCTTACCGAAATTCACATTCTATAAAGACCGGTTGTCAGATCAGATGTTGGGCTCTATGCGCAAAATAGACAAACGGTATCATGTCATTAAACAAGGCTCTTATCCCTGCCGCAGTTGCATCAACTGCAAACAATGGACAAAGGTGCAGTGTTTTCTACATGACAGTGTTGAATATAAAATAAAACATTACCTTATTTGTGATAGTAGCTACTGTCATTTACAAACTGAACTGCCCTTGTGGTTTCGCCTATATGGCGAAACCACACTTGAATTTAAATAAGATTCAACCAGCACCGCTACCATACGTATTACGGTAAAAGAGACCTACCAGTGTCAAAACACTTTATTGAAGCAGGCCATACAGAAAAAGATCTACGTTTCCAACTAATCGTTGCGTACCCCCACTCCGTAGAGGAGGGAAGGGAACCTTATTAATAAAAGAAGGAACTAGAATGGAACACACCCTTGGTACCCTCAGACCAGGGGCTCAATGTTGTTTTTAAATTGACGGTATTTGAAATGCTTGTTGTTTGTTTCTAGCCTAGGTGCCTTGTGATATCCAACAGGATGTATACTATAATAGTGATTACACTTTAATGAATGTCTAACATGTTTAAATTACTGAGTAATATTTCTAAAGTCTTTTTTCTCGTCTTTCAGAACATATGAATATAACGAATATTTGAAGCCAATATCGGAAACTCTCCCATCCCTATACACCATATGCTGCTAATTTTGTGCTAACGCTTTTTCTCTTTGTGATTTTTTTTGCGTGCCTGGGGATCTGCTGCTGCACTTTATGGCTTTTTTATATTATACACATGTAATGCTCTTAAAAACGAAGGTATCCTGATACTTAGGGGTCATGCTATGTGCCTAATGAGTGGCCCTTTAAGTCTTGTCCCTGCTGGGATGACATGGGGAGTGGGGTCCTTTTCCCTGGATACACAGGGACTTGACCCGTTACCTCCCTCTTTACTTGTCAGTTTTTGACACTAAATGTGCATTTGACTCTGGACTGCCCTCTGCCGTGCCACTTGACCCCCTTTAAATCTAGCGTGACCCACGCAATAACCTTAAGGTGCCGATCGCACCTCTGTTTTGGTTCTGGAAACAAATATGCCCTCCAAAGTGCCATTTGACCTCTCACACTAAGCGTGACACACGCAAATTACTTAAGGTGCCGATCGCACGCTTGCCCGGCTTCAGCAACAAAGTGCTGGCATTTTCGGCAATATTCATCAAATACTTATGGGCTCTGGAAAGTTCTCATCATCTGCGTGAGCCCCTCTCCTCACCCGCGGCCGACCCGTGACTTGCTATTACGTCACGAGTCGTGACGGGTAAAGATCATATTATACAATATCTATAAAAGTTTTATGATTCATGAACCATCTCACTCAAAGGCCCAAGGTGACACATTTTGTCTATGTTGTTCCTGCCTGAATATAATATAGATTATAAACTTCATTCACGTACACGCTAAACAAATAAGGGACCCCTAAAAATACACATCCAGCTCTGAATTGAGGAATATTCTCAGTGAATATTTTGTCTGTATAAAGTTGAATGTGCCGAAAACAAAACCCTCACCAGATGGTCTCAGGTAAGTGGCATCTCTCCAGGATGGCACATCAATACGAGCCGTGGCCAGAAGGTTTGCTGTGTCTTTCATCATTAGTGTCCGAGGATGGATGTTCTACCCATAGGATTACAGCCAGTTACCAACAACCCCAGGATAATTATGAATACCATATACACCATCAACCAGGAGACATGGATTATCTACCAGGATACAGCCTGATTACAGTAACAGGCCAGTACACCAGGATACATGGATGAGATACCAGAGACAGGCCCGTACAAAAACCAAGACAGGATGATCCATAACAGGAGACATAGGCCACTATGCAAAACCAAAACCAGATACATGGATAGATACCAGGAGACAGGCCAGTACAACCAAGAGACAGGATGAATATCCGAGGATACCGGGCCAGTACACCCCGAGACATGGATGAGATACCAGGAACGGCCAGTACACCAAGAGACATGGATGAGATACCAGGAGACAGGCCAGTTACACAAACCAGAGACCTGGATTAGATAACCAGGAGACAGGCCAGTACACCAGGAGACATGGATGAGATACCAGGAGACAGGCCAGTACAACCCAGGAGACATGATGAGATACCAGGAGACAGGCCATACACCCAGAGACATGGATTGATACCAGGAGACCAGGCCAGTACAACCAGAGACATGGATTGAGAAACCAACCGGTACAGGCCGTACACCAGGAGACATGGATGAGATACCAAACAGACCAGTACAAAACAACATTATGGATGAGATAACCAGGAGACAGGCAGTACACCGAGACATGGAAGATACAGGAGACATGCCAGTACACACAGGAGACATGGATAGATACCAGGAGACCAGGATACCCCAGGAGACATTGACCCGACGTGGAGATGCAGTCATACCCAGCAGTCGTGATCGCTAACAAACTCTGCCTTGTATAAGGTGGGAGCACTGCCATAGCCCTGCAAAATGACCTCCGCAGCCCACAAATGTGCACGTGTCTGCACAAGCTCCATGAAATGGAATTAGGGCCCAACATCCACAGATGGGGTTGTGATCACACCCCACCCGCGGCAGGACCTCTTTGACATGTCGCCAGAGAACACCATGATTGGCTAATTTGCCACTGGCGCCCTGTGCTCTCACTGAAAGTCTGGAGACGCATGTAGACGATCTGCGGCCTGCAACATCCTTTGCATACCAGTTTGCAGTGGGTCGTAATGGTGTGGGGGCCGCACAGGCCCTCTATGTACCTCGCAGAGGTAGCCTGACTGCTTATGTACCAAGTGAGGTCCTCAGACCCTTGTGAGACGAATGCTTATCAGTTCATTCCGGTTTGTGCAGCGTTTCAGGCCGGGAGATCCAGCAGCGCTCTCTGTGAGTGTGATGAGAGTTCGCGCATCACACTAATGGGCATTAGATATAGATAGATAGATAGATAGGAGATAGATGATAATAGATGTAGGAAAGTCCAAACAAGCACATCTAAAAGAGGAAATGGTGGGTGCAGGCACTCAGAACCAGGCTTCAGGTCCTCCACGTAGGTAATTGAAAGTAGGCCAGCACTCCAAATATAGTGAAAAAACGGGTGTTCTTATTTCATGTTAGGGTACAATAAGTACAGAAGCAGCGACGTTTCGGCTCCAAGAGCTTTCTCAAGCAAAGTGAAAACAGTGGAGCTCACATATATACCAACAAGTGGCCACATGATTACATAGCACCCACCCCCTCATTACGCATATGGCGTTAGCATACTCGAAGCAATATGCATGAAATGTCTACAAAACATAGATTAATATGTACATCATGAAAGTGCAAGTGCTAAAATACAAATTCTACATTAGATTGCATGTATAGTTAAATCTGTGCAGTTTTAAAGTCCCAGTGCAGTGTAGCAGTTGCTATCTAATCCATTTAATTTTTTCGCAGCAAGTGGAAATGATGGTGAGAACCCGTAACCTCTTTTTACTACTATGTTGTAATTGTAATTTGTTCGTCCTGCCCGGTGAGGGGAAAGAAACACCACAGAGCAAGGAAACAACACCCGCCCAAACAGAAACCCACACTCCGATAATGGCCCTCGTAAAAGGAACCCCAACACTCTTGGTAAATATCTCGTCCAAAAATCTAACCATGATCAAATGGCTTTTTTGTCTAGGGACTATCCTCTGTATTACATCTAAACCAAACTGGTTTCAAACTGAGTTGACTTACAACATTTCTTTCCGTAATATTAAGCTTAACATTATTTGCTACCCATTACCAGTACTAAAGTTGGTGTTATTAATAATACTTGAATTTGTCTCTTAAGCATTTACAATTGCGCAATGTAGTACTTTCAAACATTCATCACCCCATGACGTAAACTGCACCACATATTGATGCTTTTATATCTGCAGTGAAACAGGAGATACATGAATTACGCACTACCACAACTAATTGTGACTTACTTCATCCAAACATTACTAAAGCCGAGATTGATGCATTGAATGAGCTGGGCCATGACGGCGACCTTACCATCAAGCCCGCCGACAAAGGTGGGGCGGTCGTCGTCATGGACACCAGCTCATATGTTGCAGAAATCCGTAGACAATTAGCAGACAGCAAGGTCTATTGTAAGATACCATCTGACCCCAAATTTTCCCTGGCCAGGAAGATTAAAACTATATTGGATGAAGCTATATCTGATGACGTCATTGATAGGGATATGTACAGATTCTTAGTGATTGAACATCCAATCACACCTGTACTGTACATATTGCCCAAAATACATAAATGCCTTATATCTCCGCCCGGCAGGCCGATTGTATCTGGCAGTGGGTCTATATTCTCCAATATAACAATTTTCCTGGATAGAATTTTGCGCAATCTTTCCATTTCAGGGCAATCCTATATCCAGGATACAACTGACTTCATAAATAAGCTGACAGAAGTAGAAACCAACATCCCATGTGACATCTGGTTGGCATCTTTTGACGTCATATCCTTATATACGTCGATTGATCATGAAAGGGGGATAGATGCAGTTAGACGCAAATTACCCACAGAGGGACATACGCCCAGAACACAAACATTTATTGACCTTTTGGAACTAGTTCTAAAGAACAATTATTTTTATTTGGGGACGAGTTCTTTTTGCAACTAATGGGGGTTGCAATGGGTGCCAATATGGCACCACATACGCAAAACATTGTGATGAGTGTCCTGGAGGAGGACCCATCTATGCCTCCACCCACTTCAGCATTGCCTGCGGTGGTGGAGGTACATAGATGACGTCTTCCTTCTGTGACGGGTCCAGAGCAGAATTGCTGGAGTTTCATTCATATTTGAACCTATTGATGACTCCATAAAATTTACATTGGTGCACTCTAAGATCGAGATTCAATTTGGATGTGCGAGTCATATATAGTGAAGGGTCACTTCAACTGACCTATATGTTAAACCTACCGACAAAAACACTCTATTGAGGTACGAGAGTCATCACCCTCAGAGCAATGGTAGACCTTACCTTACAGCCAGCTCTTGGGGGTGAAACGCATCACCAGTAATCCACATAAGCAGATGAAAATTTACAAACTATTGGCCGAAAGTTCTCACAACGGGGTTACCCCTCGCAATATTATTAAGAAAAATCTAGACAAAACCACAAATAGATAGATCTAAACACTATCTCCTGTTCAAGAGAGTCCAACATGAAAAGACTCCCTTTGTGTCCACATATAGCGAACAAAGCATTGCGATCTCCAGCATAGTCCGTAGACACTGGCCCAAATTATCGGGGAGTCTGTCCATGTCCCTGAGTTCCAAATCCCCCCCTTTTTTCTTACCGAAATTCACATTCTATAAAGACCGGTTAGTCAGATCAGATGTTGGGCTCTATGCGCAAAATAGACAAACGTATCATGGTCATTAAACAAGGCTCTTATCCCTGCCGCAGTTGCATCAACTGCAAACAATGGACAAAGGTGCAGTGTTTTCTACATGACAGTGTTGAATATAAATAAAACATTACCTTATTTGTGATAGTAGCTACGTCATTACAAACTGAACTGCCTTGTGGTTTCGCCTATATGGCGAAACCACACTTGAATTTAAATAAGATTCAACCAGCACCGCTACCAACGTATTACGGTAAAAGAGACTACCAGTGTCAAAACACTTTATTGAAGCAGGCCATACAGAAAAAGATCTACGTTTCCACTATCGTTGCGTACCCCCACTCCGTAGAGGAGGGAAGGGAACGCTATTAAAAAAGAAGGAACTAGAATGGAACACACCCTTGGTACCCTCAGACCAAGGGGCTCAATGTTGATTTTAAATTGACGGTATTTGAATGCTTGTTGTTTGTTTCTAGCCTAGGTCCTTGTGATATCCAACAGGATGTATACTATAATAGTGATTACACTTTAATGAATGTCTAACATGTTTAAAATTACTGAGTAATATTCTAAAGTCTTTTTTCTCTGTCTTTCAGAACATATGAATATAACGAATATTTGAAGCCAATATCGGAATACTCTCACCATCCTATACCACCATATGCTGCTAATTTTGTGCTAACTGCTTTTTTCTCTTTGTGATTTTTTTTGCGTGCTGGGGATCTGCTGCTGCACTTTATGGCTTTTTTATATTATACACATGTAATGCTCTTAAAAACGAAGGTATCCTTGATACTTAGGGGTCATGCTATGTGCCTAATGAGTGGCCCTTTAAGTCTTGTCCCTGCTGGGATGACATGGGGAGTGGGGTCCTTTTCCCTGGATACACAGGGACTTGACCCGTTACCTCCCTCTTTACTTGTCAGTTTTTGACACTAATGTGCATTTGACTCTGGACCTCCCTCTGCCGTGCCACTTGACCCCCTTTAAATCTAGCGTGACCCACGCAATAACCTTAAGGTGCCGATCGCACCTCTTTTTGGTTCTGGAAACAAATATGCCCTCCAAGTGCCATTTGACCTCTCACACTAAGCGTGACACACGCAAATTACTTAAGGTGCCGATCGCACGCTTGCCCGGCTTCAGCAACATAAGTGCTGGCATTTTCGGTCCTTGATGTAGCCCGCCAACCCGACCTGACCCCTTGGTCACCCCCTTTCCCTGGAAGTGATACTGTTTATTTTGTCATAGCCCGTCCCTGACCTCTGCTATTCCAATCCAATATTAAGTTTATACAGTGCTCATAGTATTAGTACCTCACTATGCTGCATGGGAATCACGTGAAGGGGGCAGTGTTCTGGTCCCATATACTGTAATACGAGTGATGTTATAGACCACATACAGTATTTTGCTGTGACACGCCAATCCTTTACCGATCCTTTTACCGATGCTTTCTGATATTATTCACCTGGTACAAAGTACCTCATTCTTCCTTTTAAATTGAACTTCACCAGGAATGTCATTTTTAGCTTCTGACAGTTCCTATCCCTCTGCTATGCTGATTTTCAAAAAAAAAAAACCTTGTGCTCAGCCTTCTTATACTGCACTACCCTTATAACAGTTATTTCACATTACCTTGCTCCCTGCGAGTAGCATGTGGTTTGAGTCCCCTCAGGGGATAGGACGCTGCAGGCTGTGTGTGCCTTTTGTCCAGTCCTCTTCTTCCATACTCATCCCTATCCTGTGGCATTTCCGGTCATGCAGTGGGAGGGCGGAGATGGGTGTTGGTGGCATGAAAAAAATGTCCTCAGGAGCTCACAGGCCTGCAGCTGCATCTCCTCCGGTAGCGGGGCCATCTCCTGAGGGAAGAGAGACAGGTACTGTGAAATCAAGTTTAATAAGTAGTGCCCACTTCCGAAATACTGACAAAGACATATGTTTAATAAAGAGCAGAACGTAAACTTCTGGATTGTGACATTTCCTCTTACATTGCAAAAGAAGCAACTATATACGCAGACTGTCACCTTTCAGTGCCCAGGGCCCGGGCGACTGGTTCCCATTAGCACGTCCTCCTGTCTGGGGAGGAACTCCTGGAGTCTTATGTATCTCCACACGATTACACTCAGGGGATTTTAACATAATATAATGTATTGCCGCAGGACTAGTGTTCTGTAAATATGGCTGGTGGTTGTTATTGGAATTTAAAAAATTTATACTCTGGCTGTGTTTGTATGACACTGAGGAGATTGGCGTCAGCACGCGCGGGGCTTATGCTGATGCACAAAGCGCTGGCTCATGAACCGCCCCCATACTCCAGATTCGGTAGACTCCTGGACACGATAATGTCCGTGGTGTTATAAACAATGGACCCTGGCTGTGGTATTCCATGAGGGGGGGGGGGTTCTCATGTGGGCTTCAACCTCGGGCACCAGCAGAGCCATCTTGCCCTGGTATCGGCCTCCATTTAATAAGCTGGTACTCTCGCTTGTGGTATTTGTCTGACTTCACAATAACTTGTCTTTAATTTCATCATCCCTTCTCGGAGGTGGCTGGAGGGGGATCGGTGACAGCGCGGAGCTCCGCTCTCCCAGCTCTCCGCTCCTCCTTCTCCGCGCCCATTACCGCCATTTCCTATTCCTGCTGTGACGTTGTGCGATGTTTTTCCTATAATCTCCGGCATAACTGCTGCGTCCTCTACAAAGCGTCCTTTGTGTCTGTGATGCGGCAGCATCGTGGGGTCACCGGTCCCCTCCGCTGAGAAGATCTGACGTCCCCGCATCTGTTTCTCATGGAGCCCCTCATTCTCCTGGGCACCCGGGCTACTGGTGGGGTGCTCAGCACTAAAGGCTGCACTGATCCGCCTTTGTGTATAAAACGTCGATTATTCTCAAGAAAATAGCAGCGCGGTCCGATGAGCGAGACGTCATTGTATCTGGAGAACATCAAGTGTTGTACAGTACACAATACAGACCCTCCGGAATACAATGTAACGGAGGCGACGCGCTACATCACTGATACCAATGTACGGAGCGACACGCAGCTCAGTCACTACACAATGTAAACGAGGCAAACGGCGCCTCATCACTGACTACACTTAATCGAAGTGAACGCGCACAAGTCCTGATGACAAATTGTAAACGGAGGAAACATACCGTCAGGTCCACTGATACACATGTAACGCATGGAACGCTCTCAGTCACTGATACATGTAACGGAGGAACGCGCTCATTCACTGATACAACTGTAACGAAGGAGGCGCTCAGTCACTGTATACAATGTACCGGAGAACGGACCAGTCAAATGACACAATGTAACGGAGTAACGAGCTCATCACTGACACAATTTAACAAAGGAACACACGCTCAGACACTGCATACCATGTAACTGATGAAAGACGCGCCCAGGTCACTATACCAATGTAGACTGGAGGAACGCGCTCAGTCACTGATCCATTTAACGGAGGAACGTGCTCATTCACTGATACATGTAATGCAAAACTCCCTCAGCTCATGATTCACTGTACGGAGGGACGCGCACAGTCACTGATACACGTAACGGCAGGAACGCGCTCAGTCAACTGATACAATGTACGGAGAAAACGCACTCAGTCACTGATACCTGTAAAACGGAGGATGCGCGCTCAGTCACTGTACACTGTAACGAGGAACGCGCTCATCACGATACAATGTAACAGAGGACGTCGCTTCATCACTGATACAATGTAACGGAGAACCGCGACTCAGTCACTGATATACATGCTAACGAAGGAACAACGCTCAGTCCTGAACAATGTAATGCAGAACAGCCCTCAGTCACTGATTCACTGTAACGGAGGAACGCGCACAGGTCACTGATACACTGGGTACGGAGGGAACGCGCTCAGTCACTGATCAAATGTAACGGAGAACTCACTCAGTCACTGATACAATGTACGGAAGGAAGCCTCATCACTGATACAATGTAACAGGGACGCGATCAGTCACTGATACTACAATGTAACAGAGGAACGCGCTCATATCACTGAATACATGTAACGGAGGAACGCGCTCAGTCCACTGATACAATGTAACGGAGGGTCGGCGCTCAAAAAAATTCAACTCCTCCCAGGACGTCTCATAGCGTCTGTGGTACCAGAGTCCATTCTCATATTAGCGTGCCATCCCGGTGGCACCCTGACCAACCGTCCCTAAGCACTCAACAATTCTTTTGATAGATCTATATAACCAGGAATCGTCTCACTTCTGGTGTAATAATCGTTCCCTCAATTTTCATTTCACACCCTCTCTCCAGAACGACCCGGACCTCTGAGGTCACCACTTCAAGAATTGGGCTTTTAATATTTGTCGGCCATAAAAATTGCAGAAACCTGGAGAAAGGGGAAACACAAGCGTCAAGCGTCTGATCATAGAAAAAGCCACGGCCCGAAAATGACAATGAACAACTCTCACTTTCATAGAACGTCTGGACGGGGGAAACCGTCATCAGCATTTTCACCACGGAGTCTAAAACAGCCCCTCTGGTCCATTATGAAAACATATATGAATGAAGACACCAAGTTCCTCCAGGGGGTGGCACCAGAGCCCCTCCAGGTGTGGATGTTTATTAGGGTAAAATCTGGTCATAGAGTCCCTATAAAGAGACATTTTAATCTGATAAGAGGTTCCAATTATCTTGTAATGGGGAAACCCACTGCAAATGTTTTCTTATATCCCAGCTTCATTGTTTCTGTATATCATAAAATAGATCAAAGTTTACCTGGCTCCCTGCAAAGCAGCCTCCATTGCGTCTCGATCCCCTACTCCCTCCCACTCCTCCTTACTCATTCCTTTCCCTCTCTCCTCCTTACTCACACCCCTCCCTCTTCCTCTCTCTCCCTCCCACCTCCTTACTCACACCCCTCCCTCTTCCTCTCTCTCCCTCCCACCTCCTTAGTCGTCACATTCCCCTCCCTCTTCCCTCTTCTCTCTCTCTCGTCCACCTCCTTCCGTCACATGGGCCCCCTCCCTCTTCCTCTCTCTCTCTCCCACCTCCTTACTCAACCCCTCCCTCTTCCTCTCTCTCTCTCCCACCTCCTTACTCACCCCCCTCCCTTCTCTCTCTCGCTCTCCCACCTCGCTTACTCACACCCCTTCGCCCTCCTTGCCGTCTCTCCACCCGTCCCCACCATCCTTACTCACAAACGTCCTCCCTCTTCCCTCTCTCTCTCTCCCAACCCCTTACTCACACTGCTCCCTCTTTCCTCTCTCGCTCTCTCCAATAAAAAGAGTCTCCCCCCTTCCTTACTCCCACCCTCCCCTCTTTCCTCTCGTCATCACTCCTCTCTCCTCCCACCTCACTCCTTACTCACACCCCTCCCTCTTCCTCTCTCTCTCTCCCACCTCCTTACACTCACACCCCTCCCTCTTCCTCTCTCTCTCTCCCACCTCCTTACTCACACCCCTCCCTCTTCCTCTCTCTCCCTCCCACCTCCTTACTCACACCCCTCCCTCTTCCTCTCTCTCTCTCCCACCTCCTTACTCACACCCCTCCCTCTTCCTCTCTCTCTCTCCCACCTCCTTACTCACACCCCTCCCTCTTCCTTCCTCCCCCATGCATATCTGCAGCAAGCAAATCTCTCTCTCTGTCAGGTGCTTGGGTCGCCCCTTCTCCCCTCTCTCGGCATGTTTCGTCTTCTTGTGCAAAACCGATTGAAGGAGATAATTGCACAAACAAAAGATTTGCTGCTGCAGAAGCTCAAGTAGGCTCAGGCGAGGGAGGGGGATGAGTAGAAGAGGAGAGGGAGTAGAAGGAGGGAGAGGCAAAGGGGAAAGGAGTAGCAGAGGGTGTTGATGAGTGTGAATTAGGAAGTGAGAGAAGACGGGAGCAGGAGGAGGTACAATGCTCGGTCCCTATAACTGCCCCCTGGGTCTCTCTGGGGGTTGCTGGTAAGGTAGTCCAGAAACCGTTTTTTTACTTTCTAACTTAAGGGAAGCTCGGACTATATACCTTCTGGTCATCTTTACTGTACACAGCCTATCATCAGTTTATAATTGCCATATCCGAATGCAGTTCCTTAGTGTCAGCATATTCCATCCAAAATAACAGGTGCACCTTCTCTAGCACTATGGGGATAAATATTTGGGGGTGCCTCTGGTAACCGGACAAAGTACCGATTTTAACTGAAGATTCCCCTTTCATTTCCTACGACACTAATAGAAGTCTAGAGGCGCAGCACAGAAGTTAGACCTAGCTCCTGCGGACCTGAGACGGGCTCGGGGAACCTGAGCTCTTGCGGGAGGGAAGCCTACGCACTGTGTGTAGACCTGTCACAAGAGCTCCCAGCTCCGCCGACACGATGTATCGATCACAAGAATAACATATCACAACGAGATACATGACGTCCGCAGGGCTGACGCATGCTACAGGAACGTTGAGGCGGCTGCCCATCCCATACAAAAACATATGTGAAATGAAAATCTTGCAAAATCTTAGAACAATCTCCATAACACATCCTCCGCCCCCTTATCAGTTATATACAAATTATTAACTCTGTCTCCGTATACGTAGGGAAACAAGTGGCAAAGAAAACACATATAAGAACCTCTGGCAAGTTATTATAAGTTTTTTCTAGCAGTTTAAAGAACTCACCATGCAGAATCCATCCTGATAACCAGGGACATTACTGCATAGATCAGGCCACCAGGACTGTTGTTTCTTCGTATATGTTTCCAGGCCTCCTTCCTTCAACATTCAACTTTTATAATTAATTTAATGACTTGAAGCACTCTAGGTGTTACTAGATCCCCTTCATGACTGTACTTCATAGGCTGTTACACTGTGCACGAGCACTTCCCACTACACCACTGATAACACAACACGAGAGAGGGAAGTGCTGAAGGAACAGAAGGAAAGGGAACGTGTAACAGCCACGAAAGCTCAAGCACAGAGGCTCTGGTAACATCCCCCATGTGTCTCTCTGCTAAGTTATCATAATTATAAAGTTGATTTTAGAAGGAAGGAGGCCATGGTATACAAATATAAGAAAATAATCAAGATTAACCTATACTCTTTATCGTCCTTAGGGCTCTTTAATTTTTAGACTTGTGATATCATCCCGACAACCTCCTCCAGGTAAAGTCTCTATAGCAATCACCTGTACGCTCTAGCGTTAAGGGGTTTTCGACGAGATATTGATCATCCTTCCTGCCCTGTTATGTCATGGATTGCCCCTCAGTGACGCTGGATACATATGCAGGTGATCGAAGATATGCTGCCAATTCATGCCAGATAACAGTCCCCACTGCTGCGATCAGTCATCAGCATATCAATACTACCGCCACCCCACCACCCCCCCAGATAACAGCTCACGCTTCACTCACGTACTGCCCAGTCCTTAGCCTAATTGCCCTGTGCTATTGACTCTCCGTAATAGACAATTACATCTCCATCAGAAGAGCCGCAACCATCGGAGCCCGGTTCCACATGTATAAGGATTCTTGTGGTGGAAATTGGCACGCACCCGCTGCGCTGCTCCTCTGCCCGGCGCTATAAGCTGCAGGGTAGGAGATGCTCTGAGTCCACGGTCCTCAGGGCTCTATTCCAAACTAAGCCGAAGAAGCAGGCGTCCCGGCGCTGATCCGTGTGTGACAGGTTCCTATCACTAGCGGGTGGGACCAGCTTACTATGCATGTCTCCCAAGCGGATAATTCTTATCCCTGCTCATTCAATCGCAACCCACTTCTATAGCATAAAGATGTAAAATGTGCATGTAAGCACTTGGGAGAGATATGCCAACTTACTCTATCCCCCAGCTATCTTCTGTCCGCCTATTGTTCCCTCCCCCAACCCCCCCTCCTTCCTCCCTCTGCAATCGGGTGAAGTTATTCTTTTTTTTCAGCTATATTGGATAGGGTCACTGATAACCCCCTACACGGCAGCTCTCCCACTCTTAACCTATGGGCACCAATGTGTGCTATAGCACAAAATCTCCTATTCAGGGGGGTATGGAAGGGTCCTGCGGTCAACACAATGGGGCAGATTTATCTGTACCTGGTCCGTTGCGATCCAGTGCGGCGTGTTTCTCTGCGCTGGCAAATTTCGGGTCCGGCCGGAGTCATCATGCAGTTTTCCTCCTCCGCCGTCCACCAGTCTCTGCTGCGCTGAAGTCCGCTGGAATGCCCTCGAAATACACCGCCTATCCAGGGAATGAAGGTGATGGTATTTTTCACGACATCAATTTTTTTTTTATTAATGCGGCGGTTTTTCCCGAATACGTCGGGTTTCGTCGGCACGCCCCGCCATTTCCTTCGTCCCTGCATCCCGGCGCCGATGCGCCACATCGATCCTGCGCCAAACCCCCCGGGGCAATTCAGGAAAATCGGTGCAAATCAATATTCGGGAACACGTCGTGAAAACCACGAGATCGGGGCCCTTAGTAAATGACCCCAAATGTCCTGAACCTGAACTTTCTATTAAGCTCGGTGAAGCTCTGACCACAGTATCTGCCCGCCCACCGGACCCGCACCCTCCCTCCTGCCCTCCGCTATGGCCTCAGGATTATTCGGGTCATGGTACCCCATAGGCGCACACCAACCTCAGACTGATCCTCTACAGAAGCTCTCTGGCTTCTCCCCATCCTCTCCCCAGCAGCTTTCGGTGCTACATGAGCCCTCTAGTGCAATAATTAAAGATTGCACCACCGCTTTCAGAAAGAACACACTTGCAAGCCCGAGGCGTATAGCCGTTGGGCTAATGACTGCACAATAGGGTCTTAGTTGCGGGGTTCTAAGTCAGGAATAGCCCCACTTTAACCCTGATGTGGTTTTTTCCTTCCTTTCTGTCTCCCAGTGGAGTGGGGGCTACTTGACTAGGGTGGTCTGGTGGTGGGGGCTACGTGACTAGGGGGTGGGGGCTTGGTGGTGTGGGCTACGTGACTAGGGGTGGGCCTGGTTGTGGGGGCTACGTGACTAGGGTGGGGCTTGGTGGTGGGGCTAACGTGGACTAGAGGCGGGGCTCGTGTGGTTGGGCTACGTTGATAGAGGCGGGCTGGTGTGGGCTTAACTTTGACAAGGGGTGGGGCTGGTGCTGGTTGCTACGTAGACTATGGGTGGCTGGTGTGGGGCTACGTGACTAGGGTGGGGCTGGTGGTGGGGGCTACGTTACTAGGGTGGGGGTGGTGGGGCTACGTGACTAGAGGCGGGGCTGGTGGTGGGCTACGTGACTAGGGGTGGGGCTGGGTGGGGGCTACGTGACTAGAGTCATGGGCCTCGGTGTGTGGGGGCTACGTGACTATGGGGGGCTGTGGTGGTGGGGGGGTGGTGGGCTAGCAAAATAGGGGCTGCGACTGTCACTCACCGTCTTTCTTGGATTGCGTTTTCCCCCCCCCCTCCCTTTGTTACTGTATTTTTCGCGTTGCTTTGTCACACTGCGTTAGTTGGTTTATTTTGGCCTACACATAGCATGGCGCGCATAGACAGTGTGGAGGGTTTTGGTTGCTCTTTATTTGTTAGTTTAATTGTTTACCTGTTCAATTTATGTTTAAATATAAACAAAAAATAATAAAAAAAATACGGATGTTTTATTATAATAATATATAAACTGTGGCCGACCCTCATGTCACCCCACATCAATGTTTAACACTTTAATACCAGTCCTGTGTGTTATATTTATCGGCGAATAATGGGTTTGGGTAAAGGTGGCCCTGGCTCGCCGGGGGGTTTTATGGTTTATAACTTTTAGTTGGGGCAGTCAAGGGTGTACCTGAGGGGGAGCGCCCGGCAATGTCACATCGGGGGGCCTTTAGGAGATTAGGGGGCCGTGAAGCAATATATAGGACCTAGGATGTATACACGTTCATTATCATATATATATCTGCCAAGAGGGACAATGGATGTCTGCCTTTCTTCCCTGCCACCCTTATCCCACTTTATAGTGGTCCCCTCCCTGTGACAGCCACAGCCTTGTAAGAGCCCTCAGCACTATTTCTGTTCCCTCGCTCCATTTTGAGGCACATTGTCTAAGGGGGTCCATGTCGCCAGTTTTCCGTCAGACTTAGGAACGCTTGATATTTCACGGTGAGGCTTCAGAACTTATACAGAAGATGGGACAACAATGATACACCCTATCCCAGTGGTGGCGAACCTATGGCCGGGTGCCAGAGGTGGCTACTCGGAGTCCCTTTCGTGTGGGGCACCCAGAGCCTTCCACCTGCTCCACCGGCAACAGTAGTTTGCCAGATACGACCTGCAGGCTTCCTCCTGTGATCCAATCCATCCCAGGACGCACACCATGCCAAGCACTGTTTAACAACCTTCTTGGCTGCCAGGCACTACGAGGAAATGCAGGAAGTGGCTGTGATCAGGATGATTGTCATTTGAGCTCCTGCCTGGGTCCCCCCTGATTTCTTTCTCTTCAGGGGACCCTGGAGGGGAAGCTACAATCCAAATGTCTACCTATCTTCATTGTATGTGAGACTCAGGACACCCGATACGTTTAAACCCTGTATACAAGCAGCGATCAATAATTATGCCTTAAATTGTCCTTTGGCACTTTGTCAGGATACACAGGGGTTTTGTGAGTATAGCTTGGGCACTCTTGTCCCCAAAACGTTCTGCATAACTGCCCATATAAGGTTGGTTGGGGGTTCACAGCCGTGCGCTGGTGCAGGTTTTCCTTTAATATACAATATAACTTTGCTAACAAGATAAAACGTCTGATTCTCCACTTTTTCACCTTTCTCGCCATGAAAAATTGGATAAAAACTGGATGAACAAGGTTGTCACGTCCCAAACGATCAACAATATACAAATGTCAGATTCATCCACATACACTTTGCATAACCCCTTGCATACCATTCTCATAATTTGAATAGGCGTGATGCCTGTATAGTAGTGCTTTTTATAGCAGGATATTGAGCACCTGGGCTTAGATGATGGAAAGCAGGAGGAAGGGTCTCATTTGGCAGGTAGTATCGTAGAATGCGTTGTAAATGCTGCTAGGGTGCATATCTCTGCGTCTCTCTAGATTACAGATGAATATCCTAATGATAATGAGAGACCGTCTACTTGAAAGAGAGAAGTCGCGGGGATTGAGTAGGAGTGCGTGGGGAGAGTTCGATATCAGTATGTGTGCTGTTGATATGATGTAGTGCATGTAACGGACTAATCAGAATGTAAGTGGGTGATGCAATGGTTAAGAAATATCATAATTCTCTCAGTCACAATTGAGAGACAAGGGCCAGATTTACTTACCCGGTCCATTCGTGATCCAGCGCGCGTTTCTGCTGCGGTGGATTCGGGTCCGGCCGGGAATTATAACAAGGTAGTTCCTCCCCGTCCCAACCAGGTGGCGCTGCCTGCGTCTCTGAAAAGCTCAACGCACTCAAGTTCACCAGTCCATCATTCCTATTGGAAGGTCAAGGTGCAAGTCTCCACAACACTTTTTTTTTTTAAATGCGGTGGTTTTCCAATCGTAGGGTTTCGTAACGGCCACGCCCCCGATTTCCTTGTGCCTCGGCGGCTCTTGATGCACCACATCGATCGTCGTGCGCCAAAATCCCCCGGGGCAATTCCAGGGAAATCGGCGCAAATCGGAAATATTCGGGTAACACGTCGGGAAAACACGAATTGGGCCCTTAGTACAATGACCACCCCAAAAGTTCTGCCACATTTCCCTATATACAAATACTGGGTGTCGTAGCCATAAACCACAACACACAATAGACATCCACAACTATCTCCATTACTAACTGATAGGACGAGTCCACGTCTCTGTAGATCTGTAACATTTGTTTTAGTGTCATTAGATTAGACTTTTAAAGAATTCAAGTAAAGAATTAGTTTTAATAATGGGAATAAAAACGCATTTTCCCCTATTCCAAAGGCTTCATCCTACTATCGAACTTAAGGTTTTGACCAACGCCCAGGCATATCTGCCCAGATATTCGAACGGACCAACCAGGGCAACTCGTACTAGACAGACTTTGCTTATATCCTGCCCACCTATGTGCTGCATGATTCTAAAAACCAGCATTTCTCTCTCTTCTGTATAATCTGCTAACACGGAAATAAAGGTTAGTCTATGTTGTGCTGAGCGTTACGAGCTTGTTTGATATTGAGACTCGAATACCTTATATCTGATGTCTACTATTGAAACGTGCCACTTGCTCTGTCTAACTTTGAGTGACTGACTGGACGGGCGTTATTGTCGATTTACGACCCTGACATCTGTGGATGTCCCAAATGATTATGTTGCAGTAAGCATAGTATCTAACTATTTTGACGGGGTTGGGGGCGTCTTTCTATAATTGCGTTCGGCTGAGGCATGCGAAAGCCTGGGTCCTTTATAAAGTCTTTAACTACTTACTGAGTGTGCGTGGGGTGGTATACTTATATGCTCATTGGAACCTTACCCGTTCAAATATGGTGCTTTAGATACACTCGGGTGGGCACTAGACGCCCATAGCAGTTCCCTATGACCCTGAAAAAATGTCTATAATACACTAATACAACCAATGTAAAATGATCACTATCACCCTAGTAACAAATCTATTCTGAGCCTTCCGGTGAAATCGTGACTTGGATATAAAAGTTCACACCTTTTACAATAACAGTAAGTCAACCAATTTGTGTTTACCCCAAGTGAACCTACAGAATTGTTTTCATTCCTGATGCCGTTCAGTAAATGAAAACATGTTGCACTCATATCATATTAACCCTTTCAGACCCTGGCCCTTTTTTGTTTTTTTCATTTTCATTTTTTACTCCCCATGATCAAATCCATACTTTTTACATTTTTCCATGTAACAGACTGGTGTGGACGCTTAATTTTCTGCGTAAACAATTGCACTCAATCACGAAGATGGTATTGAATTTCATGCCATGTCCTAGGAAGCGGAGAGAAATTCCAATGCAGTGAAATTGGTAAAACGCATTTGTGCCGTCTATTGTGGCCTTGGATCTTGAACGATTTCAGGAGCGGGCCGGTCTCGCATTAACAGCGTCTACTTTATTCTTTGGGTCTGTGCCATTCGGGGAAACCAAATTATATAGGTTTAATAATGTTTTCATACATTTAAAAAACTTAAAAAACCTTCCTGTACAAAAAATTTTGGGGGGATTTTTGCCATCTTCTGGTTTACAGAGCTGTTGGGGTGTAGTGTTTTTTGTGCGATTTGTTGATGACGTTTACAATGTATCAATTTTAGGTACTGTTCCGACCTTGTGATCACTTTTTATAGAATTTTTAACATTTTTTTAAATAACAAAACAAGTGTCTTATTTTCGACTTGGGCGTCGATTTCAGTTCGGAGATTAACGCAGTTGAAAACGTTACATCATATTTGATAGATCGGAGGGCATTTTTTGACGCGTCGATCCCTATTTTTTATGATTTTTATCTGGTTTATTTATATTTAGATAGTTTTCACAGGCGAAAGGGGGGCTGATTTCATTTTTAGGTTTTTTTATTTAATTTTTTTTTTTTTTTTAGTATTTTCAGACTCCCCGGGTACTTTTAACCCCTAGGTTTTGTCTGATCGATCCTATCAATACTGCCATACTACAGTATGGCAGTATAATGGGTATTTTACTCCTCAACATTACCAGGTGCTGATAGCACCGTGTAATGATGGGTTTACCCCAGTAGCCGCGGATTTCGTGAGACGAGGTTACCATGGCGACGGATCGCCGCTCCCCAATGACTTCATGGAGAGCCGGCGATCCTCGAAAAGATAGGCGCGCCCATGCGCCGAATCCTTTTGAAAGCCGCCGCAAGCGATTCACGGGAAACACCCGCCGATCGATGCTGGCACTGATCCGGGTGTTACCGTACGAACCCTTTGCTGCAGATCCTATCAGCCAAGACTTCTGGCTATGGAAAGGCTCGCGCGTGAGCCCTCTCCTGCACCCCGGCCGACCCGTGACTGCCTATTACGTCACGAGTCGTGAACGGGTAAAGATCATATTATACAATATCCTATAAAAGTTTTATGATTCAGATTAACCATCTCACTCCAAGGCCCAGGTGACACATTTGTGTCTATGTTGTCCTGCCTGAATATAATATAGATTATAAACTTCATTCACGTACACGCTAAACAACTAAGGGACCCCTTAAAATACACAATCCAGCTCTGAATTGAGGAATATTCTCAGCTGAAATATTTTGTTCTTATAAAGTTGAATGTGCCGAAACAAAACCCTCACCGTGGCTCGTGGTCAGTGCAGTGCTCCTCCAGGATGGACATCAATACGAGCCGTGGCCGAAGGTTTGCTGTGTCTTTCATCATTAGTGTCAGAGGATGGATGTCTACCCAGGAGACGTCCAGTTAACACCAGGAGACATGGAATGAGATTACCAGGAGTACATGCCATTACACCTGGAGATACAGCTGAGATTTACCGAGCAGGCCAGTACAAACCCCCAGGAGACATGATGAGATCCAGGAGACAGGAGGCCATACACCAAAGAGTGATGATCATAGCGCGATCGGAGACAGGCCAGTAACACCGGAGACATGGATGGATATCCAGTAGACAGGCCAGTACACCAAGAACAGGATGAGATACCAGGAACAGGCCAGTACAAACCAAGAGACATGGATGAGATACCAGAGACATGCCAGTACACCCAAGAGACACTGGATGAGATACCAGGATACAGGCCTTACAAACCAGGAGACATGGATGATATACCAGGAGACAGGCCGTACCAGGATAACATGGATGAGATACCAGGAGACAGGCCAGTACACCCAGGAGACATGGATGAGATACCAGGAGACAGGCCATACAACACAGGAGACATGGAATAAATACCAGAGACCAGGTGCAGTACACCAGAGACATTGATGAATACCAGGAACAGGCCGTCACCAGGAGACATGGATGAGATACCAGAGACGGCCAGTACAAAACAGGAAACATTGATGAGATACCAGGAGACAGGCAGTACACCCAGGAGACATGGATGAGAACCAGAGACGGCCAGTACACCCAGGAGACATGGATGCATACCAGGAGACACAGGCCAGTACACCAGGAGACATGGATGATCCGAGCACATGAGTGAGATACCAGGAGACAGGCCATTACACCAGAGACGTGAGGCATCACCGCAGTGGGATCGCTACCCCATCAAATATCTGCCATTGTATAAGCGTGGGCACTGCCATAGCCCTGCAAAATGACCTCCAGCAGCCCAAAATGTGCACGTGTCTGCACAAGCTCCATGAAATGGAATTGGGCCCAACATCCACAGTGGGGTTGTGATCCACACCCCAACCACCGGGCAGGACCTTTGACACTGTCGCCAGAGAACACCATTCTGGGCTAATTTGCCACTGGCGCCCTTGCGCTCACTGAAAGTCTGGAGACGCATGGAGATACGATCTGCTGCCTGCAACATTCCTTTAGCATACCAGTTTGCAGTGGGTCGTAATGGTGTGGGGGCCCACGGCCCTCCTATGTACTCGCCAGAGGTAGCCTGACTGCCTTATGTACCAAATGAGGTCCTCAGACCCTTGTGAGACGAATGCTTATCAGTTCATTCCGGTTTGCTGCAGCGTTCAGGCCGGGAGATCCAGCAGCGCTCGCTGTGAGTGTGATGAGAGTTCAGCGCATTCACACTAATGGGCATATCGATATAGATAGATAGATAGATAGGAGATAGATAGATAGATATACGTAGGAAAGTCCAAACAGCACATCTAAAGAGGAAATGGTGGGTGCAGGCACTCAGAACCAGGCTTCACGGTCCTCCAACGTAGGTAATTTGAAGTAGGCCACACTCCAAATATAGTGAAAAACGGGTGTTCGTTATTCCATGTTAGGGTACAATGAAGTACAGAAGCAGCGACGTTTCGGCTCCAAGAGCTTTCTCAAGCAAGTGAAAACAGTGGAGCTCACATATATACCAAACATAGTGGTCACATGATTACATAGCACCCACCCCCTCATTAGCATATGGGCGTTATGCATACTCCAGAAGCAATATGCATGTAATGTCTACAAAACATAGATTAATATGTACATCATGAAAGTGCAAGGCTAAACAATACAATTCATACAATTAGATTGCCATATATTTACAATCTGTGTCAGTTTTAAAGTGCCAGTGCAGTGTACAGTATCTAATCCATTTATTTTTTCGCAGCAAGTGGAAATGATGGTGAGAACCCGTAACCTCTTTTTACTACTACTTGTGTAATTGTAATTTGTTCGTCCGCCCGGAGAGGGGAAAAGAAACACCACAGAGCAAGGAAACAACACCACGCCCAAACAGAAACCCACACTCCGATAATGGCCCTCGTGAAAAGGAACCCCAACAACTATGGTAAATATCTCGTCCAAAAATCTCACCATGATCAAATGCTGTTTTTTGTCTAAGGGACTATCCTTCTGTATTACATCTAAACCAAACTGGTTTCAAACTGAGTTGACTTACAACATTTCTTTCGTATATTAAGCTTAACATTATTTGGCTACCCATTTACCGTACTAAAGTTGGTGTTATTAATAATATACTGAATGTCCTCTTAAGCATTTACAATTGCGCAATGTGAGTACTTTCACCCCAGACGTAACTGCACCACATTTGATGCTTTTATATCTTGCAGTGGAACAGGATATACATGAATTAACGGCACTACCACAACTAATTGTGACTTACTTCTATCTCAAACATTATAAAGCCGAGATTGATGCATGAATGAGCTGGCCATGACTGCGACCTTACCATCAAGCCCGCCGACAAAGGTGGGGCCGGTCGTGACTGTCATGGACACCAGCTCATTGATTTGCAGAAATCCGCGACAATTAGCAGACAACAAGGTCTATTGTAAGATACATCTGACCCCAATTTTCCCTGGCTAGGCAAGATTTAAAACTATATTGGATGTAGCTATATCTGTGACTGTCATTGATAGGGATATGTACAGTTCTAGTGATTGACATCCATCACACCGGTACTTGTACATATTCCCAAAATACAAAATGCCTTATATCTCCGCCCGCAGGCCGATTGATCTGGCAGTGGTCTATATTCTCTAATATAACAATTTTCCTTGATAGAATTTTGCGCAATCTTTCCATTTCAGGGCAATCCTATATTCAGGATACAACTGACTTCATAAATAAGCTGACAGAAGTAGAAACCAACCCCTCTCCCGCGCCCTTTTTTCGTCATCTTTTGCAAACCGCTTGAGAGTAAGTGCACAACAGAAGATTTGCTGCTGCAGAACTCATAGGCTCAGGCGAGGGAGGGGGAGAGTAAGGAGGAGACGAGTGGAGTAGAAGGAGGAGAGGAAAGAGGGAAAGGCTAGTAGCGAGAGTGGTTGATATGTTGAATTAGAGGAGGAAGCAGGGAGCAGATGAGCTGACAATGCCTCGTGTCCTATAAGCTGCCCCCTGTCTCTCTGGGGGTTGCTGGTAAGGGTAGCCGAGAAACGACTTTTTTAACTTTCTAACTTACAGGGAACGGACTATAACATTTCCGTCATCTTTACTTACAACAAGCCTATCATCATGTTTAAATTGGCCATCCTAAGACAGTTCCTTAAGGTGCAGCATTATTTCCATCCAAAATAACAGTTGAGCCTTTCATAGCACTATGGGTAAATATTGGGGGTTGTCCTCTGGTAACCGAGACCAAAGTACCATTTTAACTGAAGATCTCCCCTTTCATTTCTCTACGACCTATAATAGAAGTCTAGAGGCGCAGCACAGACTATAGATATGCTGGCCTCTGCGGGACGCTGAGCTCTCGGGAGAACCTGAGGCTCTGCGGGAGGGAAGCCTGCACACTGTGAGACCGTGCAACAAGACTCCCACTCCGCGCAGCGATGTATCGATCACAAGAATAACATATCCACAACGAGATACAAGCGTCCGCAGGGCTTGACGCGCATGCCTACGTGGAACGGTGAGGCGGCTGCCCATATCCCAATACAAAAACATAGTGTAAGTAGAAAATTGCAAAATCCTTAGAACAGATCTCCATAACATCTCTCTCGCCCACCATTATCATTATATACAAATTATTAACGTCTGTCTCACCGTATATAGGGGAAAACAAGTGGCAAGATAAACACATATAAACTCTGCTGGCAAGTTTATTATAAGTTTTTTCTAGCAGTTTAAAGGAACTCACCATCAGAATCCATCCTGATAACCAGGGACATTACTGCATAGATCAGGCCACCAGGACTGTGGTTATTCTTCGTATATGTTTCCACGGCCTCCCTTCCTTCTAACATCAACTTTTATAATTATGTTAATGACTTGAAGCACTCTAGGTGTTACTAGATCCCCTTCATGGCTGATAGCTTCATAGGCGTTACACTGTGGCGAGCACTTCCACTACAACCACTGATAAAGCATGACACGATGAGAGGGAAGTGCTGAAGGACAGAAGGAAGGGAACGTTGTAACAGCCACGAAAGCCTCAAGCACAGAGGGCTCTGGTAACACCCCCAGATTGTCTTCTGGCGAAGTTTACATAATTAGTAAAGTTGATTTTAGAAGGAAGGAGGCCATGGATAACAAATATAAGAAAATAAATCAAGATTAACCTAAATCTTTGTACGTCCTTAGGGGCTCATTTAATGTTTTAGAGGATAGTGATATCATCCCGACAACCTCCTCCAGGTAAAACGTCTCTATAGGCAATCACCTGTAGCTCTACTAGCGTTAAGGGACTTTTCAGGACCGAGATATTGATCATCCTCCTGCCCTGTTATAGTCGGATGCCCTCAGTGAGTCGCTGGATACATTGCAGGTGATCGTAAGATTATGCTGCAATAGTGCCAGCTATAACAGTCCCCACTGCTGCGATCATCATCAGCAATCAATATACACCCACCCCACCACCCCTCCAATAACAGCTCACTGCTCTCATACTACTGCCCAGTCTTAGCCGAATGTGCCCTGTGCTATTGACTCTCCAGTATAACAATTAATCTCATCAGAAGAGCCGCAACCATCGGAGCCCGGTTCCACATGTGATAAGGATTCTGTGGTGGTAAAGGTTGCACGCACCGCGTCGCTGCTCCTCTGCCCGGCGCTATAAGTGCAGGGTAGGAGAGCTCTGAGTCACGGCCTCAGGGCGTCTATTTCCCAACATAAGCCAGAAGCAGCGTCCCGGCGCTGATCCGTGGTGTGACAGTTCCTAATCACTAGCGGTGGGACCAGCTCTATACTACATGTCTCCCAAGACGGAATATTCTATACCCGTCTCATTCAATCCAACCTCACTATCAGAGCCATAAAGATGTAATAATGTGCATTGAACGCACTTGGGTGAGAGAATGCCAACTTACTACTGACCACCCACGCATCTCTCTGTCCGCGCCTGATTGTTCCCCCCTCCCCCCCCCCCTTCCCTCGTCCTCTGCAATCGGGTTAATGTATTCTTTTTTTTTTTTCAGCTATATTGGAAGGGTCACATAGACCCCCTACAGGCAGCTCTCCCTCTTAACCTGATGGGCACAATGCTGTCTATAGCACAAAATCTCCTATTCAGGGGGGTATGGAAGGGTCCTGCGGTCAACACATGGGGCAGATTTATCTGACCTGGTCCGTTGCGATCCAGTGCGGCGTTTTCTCTGCGCTGGCAAAATTCGGGTCCGGCCGGAGTCATCAAGCAGTCTTTCCTCCCGCCGTCCACCAGTGTCTCTGCTGCGCTGAAGTCCGCTGGAATGCCCTCGAAATACACCGGCCTATTCCAGGGTACAATGAAGGTGATGTGTAATTTTTTCACGACACAATTTTTTTTTTTAATGCGGCGGGTTTTTCCCCGAATACGTCGGGTTTTCGTTCGGCACGCCCCGCCACCATTTCCTCCGTCCCGTGCATGCCGGCGCCGATGCGCCACATCGATCAGTGACGCCAAACCCCGGGCAATTCAGGAAAATCGTGGCAAATCGGAAATATTCGGGTAACACGTCGGAAACCCGAGATCGGCCCTTAGTAATGACCCCCAAATGTCCTGACCTGAACTTTCTACGTAAGCTCGGTGCAAGCTCTGACCACAGTATATGCCTGCCCCCGACCCTGCACCCTCCTCCTGACCCTCCGGCTCTGGCCCAGATTTCGGGTCTGGTACCCCAAGCGCACACCAACTCTCAGCACTGATCCTCATACAGAAGCTCCTCTGCTTCTCCCCATTCCTCTCCCCACAGCCTTCATGGTGCTACAGAGCCCTCTAGTCAATAAATAAAGATTGCACCACCAGCTTTCAGAAAGAACACACACTTGCAAGCCCGGAGGCGTATAGCCGTTTGGGCTAAACTGCACAAGGGTCTTAGTTGCGGGTTCGTAGTCAGGAATGCCCACACTTTAACCATGAGGGGTTTTTCCTTCCTTTTCTGTCTCCCATGGAGTGGGGGCTACTTGACTATGGGTGGGCTGGTGGTGGGGGCTACGTGACTAGGTGGTGGGGCTGCTGTTGGGTGGGCTACGTGACTAGGGTGGGGCCTGGTTGTGGGGGGCTACGTGACTATGGGGTGGGGCTTGAGTGGTGGGGGCTAACGTGACAGAGGCGGGGCTCGGTGGTGTTTGGGCTACTATGATAGAGGGCGGGGCTGGTGGTGTGGGCTTAACTGTACCAAGGGGTGGGGCTGGTGCGGTGTGCTACGTGACTAGGGTGGCTGGTGGGGGGTCTACGTGACTAGGTGGGGCTGGTGTGGCGGGCTAACGTGACTAGGGGTGGGGGTGGTGGGGGCTACGTGACAGAGGCGGGGCCTGTGGTGGGGCTACGTGACTAGGGGTGGGGCTGGTGTTGGGCTACTGACTAAGTGCTAGGGGCCTGGTGGTGGGGGCTACGTGACTAGGGGGTGCTGTGTGGTGGGGGGGGGGTGGGCTTAGCAATAATAGGGGCTGCAGACTTCACCACCCTCTTTCTGATTGCTTTTCCCCCCCCCCTCCTTTGTTACTGTATTTTCGTGTTGCTTTTGTCACACTGGCGTTAGTGGTTTAGTTTGGCCTACATCCCATTATGCTGGCCCATACAGTTTGGATGGGGTTTTGGTTGCTCTTTATTTGTTATTTAAATTGTTTACGCTGTTCAATTTATGTTTAAATAATAAACAAAAAAATAATAAAAAAAATACGCGATGTTTATTATAATAATATCTAAACTGTGGCCGCACCCTCATGTCAACCACATACTGTTTAACTTTAATAAAGTCGTCTGTGTGTTATATTTATCGGCGAATATTGGGTTTGGGTAAAGGTGGCCTGGCTCCCGGGGGTGTTTATGGTTTATAACTTTTATTGGGGCAGTCAGAGGTGTACCCTGAGGGGGAGGCACCGGGCAAGTATCACATCGGGGGGCCTGTTAGATTTAGGGGCCGTGAAGCAATATAAGGACCTAGGATATGATACACGATCTTATATATAGATATCTGTCCAAAGAGGTACAATGGTGTCTGCCTTTCTTCTCCTGCCCCCTTATCCACTTTATAGTGTCCCCTCCCTGTGACAACCACAGCCTTGTAAGAGCCCCCACTTTTCTGTTCTCCCCTCCATTGAGGCAACATTGTACTAAGGGGCCATGTCGCCAGTTTTCCGTCAGACTTTGGACGCTTGATATTTTCAGGTGAGGCTCAGAACATTATACAGAGATGCCGGACAACATGATACACCCTATAACCAGTGGTGGCGAACCTATGGCCGGGTGCCCCTAGAGGTGGCACTCGGATGCCCTTTCGTCGTGTGGCACCCAGCGCCTTCCCACCGCACTCCGGCACAGTATTTAGCCATACGACGTGCCTCAGGGCTATCCTCCTGTGATCCAATCCACCCAGGACGCAACCATGCTCAGACACTGTTTCAACAATTCTTGGCTGCCAGGACTACAGGAAATGACAGGAAGGGCTTGATGATGAATTGTCCTTTGAGCTCCTGCCTGGGTCCCCCTGATTTCTTCCTCTTCAGGGACCCTGGAGGAACTACAATCCAAATGTCTACACTTCATTGTATGTGGAACTCAGGACCCCGATACGTTTAAACCTGTGATACAAGCAGCGATCAATAATTACTGCTTAAATTGTCATTTTGGCACTTTGTCAGATACAAGAGGGTTTTGGTAGTAGCTTGGGCACTCTGTCCCCAAAACGTTCGCATCACTGCCCATAAGGTTGTTGGGGGTTCACAGCCCGTGCGCTTGTGCCAGTTTTCCTTTAATATACTAGAATAACTTTGCTAACAAGATAAAACTTCATGATTCTCCACTTTTTTCACCTTTCGCGCCAAAAAAGATCTGGATAAAAACTGATGAACACGGTGTCACGTTCCGAACGATACAATATACAAAGTCAGATTCATCCCAACATACACTTTCATAACCCTTGCATCACCATTCTCATACTTTGAATAGGCGTGATCTTGTAATAAGTGCTTTTTATAGGCAGGATAATTGGAGCACCTGGGCTAGATGTGGAAAGACGGAGGAAGGGTCTGCATGTTGGCAGGGGTAAGTATCGAGAATGCGTGTAATAATGGTGGGTGACTAATCTTGTCACGTCTCTCTAGAGGCAGTATGATATCCTAGATATAAGAAATACATCTACTGAGAAGGGTGGTGAGTGGCGCGGTGAAGCTCGTTCGATTGTGTTGCGCGTGGATTGATGCTAGTGTCTATTGTAAACCGACTAAGTCAAAAGGTTGTAGTGGGTGGATGCAATGGTTAAGAAATATCATATATCTCTCAGTCAACAATTGAGAGACAAGGGCAGATTTACTTACCCGGTCCATTCGTGATCCAGCGCGCGTTCTCTTCTGCGGTGGATTCGGGTCCGGCCGGGAATTATAAACAGGTAGTTCCTCCGCCCGTCCCAACCAGGTGCGCTGCCTGGCTGCTGAAAACTCCAAACGCACTGCAATTCACCAGCCGTTCATTCCTATTGGAAGGTAGTGCAATCTCCCAACCTTTTTTTTTTTAATGCGGTGGTTTTTTCCAAGTCTGGTAGGGTTTCGTATACGGCCACGCCCCCGATTTTCCTTGTGTGCAGGCCGCCGTGCCTTGATGCATCCACATCGATCGGTTGTCGCCAAAATCCCGCGGGCTAAATTCAGGAAATCGGCGCAAATCGGAAATATTCGGTAACACGTCGGGAAAACACGAATTTGGGCCCTTATAAATGACCACGCCCCAACAAGTCTGCCACATTTCCCTATATACAAATACTTGGGTGTCGTAGCCCATAAACCACAACACACAATAGACAGCCACAACTATCTCTCATTACTATCTGATAGGTACGAGTCCACTCTCTGTAGATCTGTAACATTGTGTTTTTTAGTGTCATTAGATTAGACTTTTAAGAATTCAATAAAGAGATTAGTTTTAATATGGGAATAAAAACGACATTCCCCTATTCCAAACAGGCTTCATCCCTTATCGAACTTAAGGTTTGACCACGCCCGGCTCATATCTGCCCAGTAGTACGGACGACCAACCAGGGCACACTCGATTACTAGACCATTTGCTATAATCCTGCCCACCTATGACTGCTGGCTGATTCTAACACACCGTTTCTCTCGTTTCTGTATAATCTGCTAACACGGAAATAAAGGTTAGTCTATGTTGTGCTGAGCGTTACGAGCTTGTTTGATATTGAGACTCGAATACCTTATATCTGATTGCTATCTTGAAACGTGCACACTTGCTCTGTCTAACTTTGAGTGTGCACTGACTGGACGGGGTTATTGTCGATTTACGACCCTGACATCTGTGGATTCCCAAATGATTAGTTGCAGTAAGCATAGTATACTAACTATTTTGACGGGGTTGGGGCGTCTTTCTATATTCGCGTGGCTGAGGGCATGCAGAAAGCCTGGGTCTTTATAAGTCTTTAACTACTTACTGAGTGTGCGGTGGTGGTGTATACTTATAATGCTCATTGGACCTTTACCCGTTCAATAATGTGTCTTTAGATACACTCGGGTTCGGGTCAACGTAGACCCATAGCAGTTCCCTATTACCCTGAAAATGTATATACACAATAAACAACTGTAAAATGTCACTATCACCCTATAACAACATATTCTGAGCCTTCGGTGAAATCGTGACTTGGATATAAATAAGTTCACACACTTTACATAACAGTAAGTCAACCCAGTTTTGTTTACCCCAAGTAAACCTACAGAAGTTTTTCAATTCACTGTGCCGTTCAGTAAATGAAAACATGTGCACTCATATCATATTAACCCTTCAGGACACCTGCCCTTTTTGTTTTTTTTCATTTTCATTTTTTACTCGCCCATGATCCAAATCCATCACTTTTTAATTTTTCCATGTACAGACTGTGTGACGCTTAATTTTCTCGCGTACACATTGCACAATCTCAATGAGAATGGTATTGAATATGCTCATGCCATGTACTAGGAACGGGAAAAAAATTCCAAATGCAGTGAACATTGGTAAAAAAACGCATTTGTGTCCGTCTATTGTGGGCTTGGATCTTGAACTGATTTCACGGAGCGGCGTCGCACTCGATTAACGGCGTCTACTTTATTCTTTGGTCTGTGCCATTACGGGGAAACCAAATTTAATAGGTTCTTAATATGTTTTCATACATTGTAAAAATAATTAAACCTTCCTGTACAAAAAATTTTTGGGGGGATTTTTGGCCATCCTTCTGTTTACAGAGCTGTGGTGGTGTAGTTTTTTTGTGCGATTTTTTGATGACGTTTCAATTGATTCAATTTTTAGGACGTTCGACCTTGTGATCACTTTTTATAGAATTTTTAACATTTTTTTAAATAACAAAACGTGTCATTTTCGACTTTGGGCGCGATTTTCAGTTCGGATAAACTCAGTTGAAAACCGTTAACTCATATTTGATATGATCGGGGGGGCATTTTTGGACGCGTCGATCCCTATTGTGTTTTATGAATTTTTATACTGTGTAATTTATATTTATATAGTTCATTCTAGGGACAGGGGGGTGATTTCATTTTTTATGTTTTTTATTATAAATTTTTTTTTTTTTTTTTAGTATTTTCATGACTCCCCGGGTACTTTAACCCCTAGGTTTCTTGATCGATCCTATCATTATCTGGCCATACTACAGTATGGCAGTATAATGGGTTTTTTACCTCAGACATTCAATGTGTCGATAGCACCGATTGTAATGCATGGGTTAACCCCAAGTAGCCCGCGATTCGAGAGACCGAGGTTACCATGGCGACGGATCGCCGCTCCCCAATGACTTCATGGAGAGCGGCGATCCTCAAAATGATGGCGCGCCCATGCGCCGATCCTTTTGAAAGCCGCCGGCAGCGATCAGCGGAAAACACCCGCGATCGATGCTGGCACTGATCTGCGGGTGTTACCGTACCGTAACCCTTTGCCTGCAGAATCCGTCAGCAAAGACTTCTGGCTATGGAAAGGGCTCGCCGGCGTGAGCCCCTCCGCACCCGCGGCCGCCCGTGACTGTGCTATTACGTCACGAGTCGTGACGGGTAAAGATCATATTATACAATATCTATAAAAGTTTTATGATTCAGATTAACCATCTCACTCCAAAGGCCCAAGGTGACACATTTGTGTCTATGTTTTCCTGCCTGAATATAATATAGATTATAAACTTCATTCACGTACACGCTAAACACTAAGGGACCCCTAAAAATACACAATCCAGCTCTGAATTGAGGGAATATTCCTCTAAAATATTTTGTTCGTATGAAAGTTGAATGTGCCGAAACAAAACCCTCACAGTGGCTCAGTAGTGGCCCTCTCCAGGATGGCACATCAATACGAGCCGTGGCCAGAAGGTTTGCTGTGTCTTTCATCATTAGTGTCCAGAGGATGGATGTCTACCCAGGAGACAGTCCCAGTACCCAGGATTAGACATGGAGAGATACAGGATACAGCCATATACAACCACCAGATACATGTGAGATACCAGAGAGAACAGGCCAGTACAAACCCAGGAGACATGGATAGATACATGCAGAACAGGAGCCCAGTACACCAAGAGACATGGATGAATACCATGAACCAGTGTCCAGTAACACCCGGATACATGGATGAGATACCACGAACAGGCCAGTACAACCAAGAGACAGGATGAGATACCAGGAACAGGCCAGTACACAACCACCATGAGACATGGATGAGATAACCAGAGAACGGCCAGTACACCAGAACACATGGATAGAATACACAGAGACAGTGCCCGTGCAACCAGGATACATGGGATTAGATACCAGGAGACAGGCCGTACACCCAGGAGACATGGATGAGATACCAGGAGAAGGCCGTACAACCGATACATGGATGAGATACCAGGAACAGGACAGTACACCCAAGAAGATACAGGATCCACGAACAGGGACCGGAGACGGCCTGATACAGAGCCGTACACCAGGAGACATTGATGAGATACCAGGAACGGCCAGTACAAACCCATGAGACATGGATGAGATACCAGAGACAGGCCAGTACACCAGAGACAAATATTGATACCAGGAGACCAGGCCAGTACACCAGGAGACATGGATAGATACCGGATACATGGCCAGTGAAACCAGGAGACCCATGGAGACATGGATCCCAGAGACATGGATGAGATACCAGATCAGCCAGTACACAGAGCTGAGGCATCCACCCCGCGGGGATCGCTACCCTCTGCCATTTATAGGTGGAGCACTGCCATAGCCCTGCAAAATGACCTCCACAGCCCAAAATGTGCACGTGTCTGCACAAGCTCCATGAAGATGGAATTAGGGCCCAACATCCACAGATGGGGTTGTGATCACACCCCAAACCGGGCAGGACCTCTTGACATTCGCCAGAGAACACCATGATTGGCTAATTTGCCACTGGCGCCCTGTGCTCTCACAAAGTCTGGAGACGCATGTGAGATCGATCTGCTGCCTGCAACATCCTTTAGCATACCAGTTTGCAGTGGGTCGTAATGGTGTGGGGGCCGCACAGGCCCTCTATGTACTCGCCAGAGGTAGCCTGACTGCCTTATGTACCAATATGAGGTCCTCAGACCCTTGTGAGACCGAATGCTTATCAGTTCATTCCGGTTTGCAGCAGCTTCAGGCCGGGAGATCCAGCAGCGCTCGCTGTGAGTGTGATTAGAGATTCGCGCATCACACTAATGGGCATATAGATATAGATAGATAGATAGATAGGAGATAGATAGATAAGAGATACGTAGGGAAAGTCCAAAACAGCACATCTAAGAGGAAATGGTGGGTGCAGCACTCAGAACCAGGCTTCAGGTCCTCCACCGTAGGTATTTAAAGTAGGCAGCACTCCAAATATAGTGAAAAACGTGGTGTTCTTATTCCATGTTAGGGTACAATGAAGTTCAGAAGCAGCGACGTTTCGGCTCCAAAGGCTTTCTCAAGCAAAGTGAAAACAGTGGAGCTCACATATATACCAAACAAGTGGTCACACTGATTACATAGCACCCACCCCCTCATTAGCATAGTGGCGTTAGCAACTCGAAGCAATATGCATGAAATGTCTACAAAACATAGATAATATGTACATCATGAAAGTGCAAGTCTAAAATACAATTCATACAATTAGATTCCATATAGTTACAATCTGTGTCAGTTTTAAAGTGCCAGTGCAGTGTACAGTTGTATCTAATCCATTTATTTTTTTCGCAGCAAGTGGAAATGATGGTGAGAACCCGTAACCTCTTTTTTACTACTATGTGTAATTGTAATTTGTTCGTCCTGCCCGGAGAGGGGGAAAGAAACACCACAGAGCAAGGAAACAACACACGCCCAAACAGAAACCCGACACTCCGATAATGGCCCTCGTGAAAAGGAACCCCAACAACTATGGTAAATATCTCGTCCAAAAATCTAACCATGATCAAATGGCTGTTTTTGTCTAAGGGACTATCCTTCTGTATTACATCTAAACCAAACTGGTTTCAAACTGAGTTGACTTACAACATTTCTTTCGAATATTAAGCTTAACAATTTGTGCTACCCATTAACCAGTACTAAAGTTGGTGTTATTAATAATACTGAATTGGTCTCTTAGCATTTACAATTGCGCAATGTGAGGTACTTCACCCCAGACGTAACTGCACCACAATTGATGCTTTTATATCTGCAGTGAACAGGAGATACATGAATTAACGCACTACACAACTAATTGTGACTTACTTCCATCCAAACATTATAAAGCCGAGATTGATGCATTGAATGAGCTGGGCATGACGCGACCTTACCATCAAGCCCGCCGACAAAGGTGGGGCGGTCGTCGTCATGGACACCAGCTCATATGTTGCAGAAATCCGCAGACAATTAGCAGACAACAAGGTCTATTGTAAGATACCATCTGACCCCAAATTTTCCCTGGCTAGGAAGATTAAAACTATATTGGATGTAGCTATATCTGATGACGTCATTGATAGGGATATGTACAGATTCTGTGATTGAACATCCAATCACACCGGTACTGTACATCTATTGCCCAAAATACATAAATGCCTTTATCTCCGCCCGGCAGGCCCGATTGTATCTGGCAGTGGTCTATATTCTCCAATATACAATTTTCCTGGATAGAATTTTGCGCAATCTTTCCATTTCAGGCAATCCTATATCCAGGATACAACTGACATTCATAAATAGCTCGACGAAGTAGAAACCAACATCCCATGTGACATCTGGTTGGCATCTTTTGACGTCATATCTTTATACACGTCGATTGATCACGGAAGGGGGATAGATGCAGTTAGACGCAAATTACCCACAGAGGGACATACGCCCAGAGCACAAACATTTATTGTTGACCTTTTGGAACTAGTTCTAAAGAACAATTATTTTTTATTTGGGGACGAGTTCTTTTTGCAACTAATGGGGGTTGCAATGGGTGCCAATATGGCACCAACATACGCAAACATTGTGATGAGGGTCCTGGAGGAGGACGCCATCTATGCCTCCACCCACTTCAGGCATTGCCTGCGGTGGTGGAGGTACATAGATGACGTCTTCCTTCTGTGCACAGGGTCAGAGCAGGAATTGCTGGAGTTTCATTCATATTTGAACACTATTGATGACTCCATAAAATTTACATTGGTGCACTCTAAGAGCGAGATTCAATTTTTGGATGTGCGAGTCATATATAGTGAAGGGTCGCTTCACACTGACCTATATGTTAAACCTACCGACAAAAACACTCTATTGATGTCTATAGTCATCAACCCTCGAGCAATGGTGAGAAACTAACTTACAGCCATCTCTTTAGGGTGAAAACGCATCCATTACCGCACTAAAGTAGATGAAAAATTTACAACGATGGCCGACAATTTCTCACACGTGGTTACCCTCGCAATTATTAAGAAAAATTCTAGATAAACCCAACAAATAGATATATCTAAACTACTATCTCCTGTTCAGAAGAGAGTCCAAACATGACAAGACTCCCTTTGTGTCCACATACAGCGAACAAAGCATTGCGATCCTCCCATAGTCCGTAGACCACTACTGTCCAAAATTAACAGGAGTCCTTTCCCATTTCCGCTGAGTTCCAAAATCCCCCGCGTTTTTCTTACTCGAAAGTCCAGTCTATTAAAAGAACCGGGTTATGGTCAGATGGCAGTGGACTTGGGTGGGCTCTATGCGCAAATAGAGAGAACAGGGATCATGGGTCGACTAAATAAGCCTCTTATACCCTGCCCGCAAGGTTCATGCATCAACTGCAACCAATGGACAAGGCAGTGTTCCTACATGACAATTTTGAATATACAATAAAACACTACCTTTAGGTTGTGATAGTAGCTACTCATTTAAACGACTGTCCTTGTGGTTTCGCCTATAGGATCGGCGAAACCCACTTGAATTTAAAATTGATTAACCAGCACCGCTACACATACGCAGCGTAAAAGAGACCCTCCCAGTGTCGAAACACGTTGGTAATCGGCAAGCCGCCATGCAGGGAAAAAGATCGGTACGTTTCCACCAATGCGGGGATCACGTACCCCCACCACGTAGAGGAGGGGGACCAAGGGAACGCAATATTAAAGAGGACTAGAATGTATACATACCCTTGGTACGCTCAGACCAGGTGGCTCAATGTTGATTTTAAATTGACCTGTATTTAAATGCTTGTTTGTTATGTTCTAGCCTAGGTACTTTTTGATATCCAACTAGATTTATACTAATAGATGATTAACCACCCTTAATAACTGGCTAACATGCTCTAAATTATTGAGGTATTGTCCTAAAGCCCTTTTTTTCTCTGTCTTTCGAACATCTTAATCTAAGAATATTTTGAAGCCATACTCGGGAATCTCTCACCAGCCCTATACCACCATAATGCTTCCTAATTTTGTGGCTAACTAACGGTATTTTTTCTGCCATTTTTTTTTTCTCTTTGAGATTTTCTTGCAGCCTGTGGCTCTGCTGCTGCAGCTTTTAGGGCCTCTATATATATACACATGTAATGCCCTTAAAAAAAACCAAGGTATCCTTGATACGAATGGGTCATGCCTATGTGCCTAATGATGGCCCTTTAAGTCTTGTCCCTCTCCGGGATGACATGGGGAGTGTGGGTCCTTGTTTTCCCTGGATACACAGGGACTTTCCGTTCCTCCCTCTTTACTTGTCAGTTTTTGACACTATATTTGCCGATTTGACACTGGATATGCCCTCTGCCGGTCCACTTGACCCCTTTAAAATCTAGCGTTACACACGCAAAAATAACCTTAAGGTGCGATCGCACAGTATTGTCTGGTCTGGTAATATATATGCCCTCCCAAAGTGCCATTTGGGCTTTCTTACATACACTAGCGTGACAACAACACGCAAATTACTTTAAGGGTGCCGTCTCACCGCATTGCCCGGTTACCAGGTAACATAATGCTGGCATTTCGGTTCCCTAGGTTACTACTCACAGTACTTCAGGTTATGCGCATTATGCCATTCCTATGACTTGCGCTCCACGGATGCGTGTCACACATGGAAGTGATCGTGCGCGCTTGCATGTTAGCTATTTGATAAAGGCTATTTGGAGCCGAAACGTCGCTGCTTCTGGTACTTCACTGTACCCCGCTTTCTTCACTATATTTGGAGTGGCTGCCTCTTTCAATTAGCTTTACGTTGGAGGACCTAAAGCCTGGTCTGGATGCCGGCACCCCACCATTGCCTCTCTTTAGATTGTTGTTTGGGACTTTCCCTACTAGATAGATAGCATCTGCGCTCGATAGCTCATAGATAGTAGATAGATCGATGATTAGATCGCTAAGATAGATATCTAGATATGGGAATAGATAATCGGGCGCTAGATAAGCTAATCGCTCGATAGCTCGCTCGCTCGACCTCTGGGATATATCTCTCGGAGCTAGCTATGCGCGCTGGCGATACGCGCTAGCTCGTGCTTAGATCGCTAGCTCGCTAGATCGCTTCGCTCGATCGACTAGCTAGCTTAGCTTCGCTATGCTGCTCGCTCGGCGCTCGCTCGCTCCGCTCCTCGCTCGCTCTCTCGGCTCTTCGCTCGCTCGCTCGCTCGCATCGCTCGCATCGATCGGCAGCTCGATCCGTCGCTCGCTCGCTAGCGCTCGCTCGGCCTCGCTCGCTCGGCGCTCGCTCGCTCGCTCGCGCTCTCTCGCTCCTCGCTCGCTCGCTCGGCGCTCGACTCCTCGCTCGCTGGCTGCTCGCTCGCTCGCTCGCTCGGCGCTCTCTCGCTCTGCGCTCGCTCTGCGCTCTCTCGCTCCCACTCTCGGCGCTCGGCGCTCGCTCGCTCGCTCTCTCGCTCGCTCGCTCGCTCGCTCGCTCCTCGCTCGCTTCGCTTCGCTCTGCGGCTCTTCGCTCGCCCGCTCGGCGGCGATCGCTCCTCGCGCTCAGCTCGCTCCTCGCTCGGCGCCGCATCGCCTCGCTACGCTCGCTCGCTGCCCGCTAGCCCGCTCCCTCCGCCCGCTCGCTCTCGCTCGCTCGCTCCCTGGCTCTTTGGTCGCCCCCCTCCCCCCCGCCCCCCTTTAGCCCCCCTCCCCTGGCCCCTGTCTCCCCCTCCGTTTTCTGGGGTTTTTTGCGCCTTTTCCTTGCCGGCGCCAGCCTTTTTTGCGCCCTTTTGCTGCTTCCCCGCCCCACTACTCCGTTCCGCCCCCTCAGCGCTTTCCTCCTCTCTCTCCCCCTCCCTGCTGTTTTCCTTGTTGCTGCGCCTAATGCATATTCATAACTTACAAATTTTCATTTAGGCGCAAAACGGCGCACAAACACCTCGCAGGCCCGAAGGTGGCGTTATCCTGAGAAGAAAGCACTAGGCCCCTGTGGCAACCGCTCATTTCTAGCAGCAATCTATCCGACCTGGAACATATAATAGATACATTACATACCACAAACACTAGTACAGATAAACAGACATTACATACACTCCAGAACACTAGTATAGATAATCCACACTACATACGCTGTCAACACTAGTAAGATAATACAGACCTACATCACTGCAAACACAGTAAAGATGAATACTCATTACATACACTAACAGACACTAGTACAGATAATACAGACCTTACATACACTGCAGACACTAGTCAGATAATACACACATCCATACACTCATACACTGTACGATATACAGACATTCCTCACCCAACACTAGTTACAGAGATACCGACATTACATCCACTGCAGACACTATTACAAATAATACAGACAACTACATACCTGCAGACATATTACAGATCATACAACAATTACATACACTGCAGACAAAGTAAAAGATAATACATACATTACATACACTAACAGACCCTAGTCAGATATACACCCATTACATACACTGCAGACCTAGTAACAGATAATACAGACAATACACCCTACAGACACTAGTACAGATAATACACACATTCCATACCTGCATGCACTAGTACAGATAATAAGACGACATTACAATACACTGCAGACACTAGTACAGATAATACAGAACATTACTACACTGCCGACACTAGTACATATAATACAAGACACTACATACACTTGCAGACACTAGTACCGATACTACAGACATTACTACACTGCAGACACTAGTACAGATAATACAGACATTACATACAGACCCAACCGCAGACACTAGTACAGAAAATACCTACACCTACATACACGCAGAGACTAGTCCAGAATACAGACATTACATCAGCTACAACAGACATAGTACATATAATACAACATTACATCACTGCATACCTAGTACGATCTACAGACATTACCTACCCTGCCAGACACTAGTACAGATAATACATATATTACATACACTGCGACACTAGTACATATTACAACACTGCAGACACTAGTACAGACTACAGACAACTGCAACCTAGTACCGAATAATACAACGACATACATACACACTGCAGACACTAGTAACGATAATACAGACACTACATACACTCAGACACTAGGTACCGATAATACAGACATTACATCCCTGCAGACACTAGTACACGATAATAGCAGACTTACTACACTGCAGACACTAGTACAGATAAGACAGAGACACTACCTTACAACTGCAGACACTAAGTACAAAATAATACAGCATTACATACACGGCACCCTCGAACATATATAATACATTAACATACACTGCCGACACATTAACATATAATACAGACACTACATACACTGCAGACCTAGGCCGATAATACAGACATTACATACACCGCAGACCACTAGTCGATAATACGACATTACATACACTGCAGACACAGTACAAGATTATCAGACATTACATACACTGACCTGCAGGCAACTAGTACTAGATAATACAGCATACAGGCCACTGCAGACACTCGTACAGATAATACAGCCATTCATGCACTGCAGAACACTAGTACAGATACTACAGACATTCATACACAGCAACACTAATACAGATAATACAGAACCTCCATACACTGCAGACACTAGTACAGATTAATACAGCACTACAATACACTGCAGACCCTATACAGATATACAGATATACATACACTGCATACACACGTAAACAGATATACAGACACTATCAGCACTGCCAGACGCTATTTACAGTTCTCACCTCTATTTACAAAACATTCTGCAGAATCCCCCCTCAGCTCAGAGAGAACTTGCAGAATTGGCAGATACTACAGACAAGTGTCCCCCATGTCATTCTGCACAGTATCACCAGTGTGTCTGAGGGGAGACTGTGCATAATACAGGGGTGCCGCGGAGACCTGCACGGGGGAATCCCCTCCAGGAGAAGCCCCTGCTGAGGAGGTCCTGGTGCTGGGTGTCACACACCTGGGTGCTGCCTGAGGAGGTCCTGGGTGTCTGTGTGTCACCCACCTGGGTGCTGCTGAGGAGGTCACTGGGTGGCTGGGTGTCACACCCCTGGGTGCTGCTGAGGAGATCCGGGTGCTGGGTGTCACACAACCTGGGTGCTGCTTGAGGAGAGGCCTGGTGCTGGGTGTCACACACCTGGGTGCTGCTGTGAAGTGTATCTTCTGCTGGGCTGTGGAGAGCCGAGAGGAGCTGTAATCAGATGACATGTAAGAGCCAGAATCTAAACCTTTCGCCTTAACTGCGCCAAATTGCCCCAAAAATGTGTTAACGTTAAGTGATTAATAAAGGGCAGAAAATATACTTATCACATGGTTGTAGCTTGTGATAATTCTGGGCAAAACCAGTGCGCCAGAATTTAGGCGGCAACTACTCACCTTAGGGCGCACAAAGTGCTAAATGTGCCCCAATAGCCTAAGCGACATCCGGTTATGCATACGTACACCACATTTTGTTAAAATTAACTACTTATTACTACTTTGTACATTTTGTCCTATCTTCAACACCTGCCCGTGTCTTATCTTTCTAAGGCTAACGGAAAAACGCTACGGCTCCTTGAGACCACTGCGATGTATGGGGGACCATATACTATCCTCATACGTTCGTGGGCATATTCCTTAACTTTAATTAAGCATAAAATCACCCGTTCATTCACTCCCAGATTATTTACAAATGTGCCTCTGGCCATATTCAACCCGTTATCCAGACACTGTAATATATATTTAAACTGACTTTTATTTGTATCTAATAATAGAACCAAAGTTTATAGCACATGTACTTTAATTAGTGCTCAACTGGTGTGGAAATGAAAAACACAGCGTGATACATTCTCCTAGAGGATTATAGCCAGGCTGATTGGCTATTGCTGCAGTTATATGTGTCATAAGTTGGGTGGCTGATTGTACGAAGGATTTTATCGCAGAATGTTCCCTTGCCATTATTGGTCACTCACTCGTTATCAATATACACTCACCGGCCACTTATTAGGTCACACATCCTGTCCCAACTCTTGCTCGTTTACACTTAATTTGTATAGCCAATACATCATGGCGGCACCTCAGTGGCATTTGGCATGTAGACATGGCAAGTCAAATCCTCCTGAGTTCTCCCGAGCATCATAATGGGTAAAGACAGGTGATTTTTGTGCTTTGACGTGCACGGTTGTTGGTAGCCAGAGGGCTGGTTCTGAGTATTTTCAGAAACTGCTTGATCTTACTGGGATTTTTCACGCACCACCATCTCTATGGTTTAGCATAAATGTCCTAAAAAGAAAAAACATCCAGTAGCGGCAGTTCTGTGGGCGGAAATGCCGTGTTTGATGCCAGAGGTCCGAGGAGAATGGGCAGACTGGTTGAGCTGATAGAAAGGCACATGACTCAAATCGCCACCCCGTTAAACCAAGGTAGCAAAAGAGCAATCTCTGAATGCCAGTACTTCCAACTTCGGCAGATGGGCTACCAGCAGCAAATAACCACACCGTGTGCCACTCCTTTCATTCAGCTAAGAACGGAAACTGAGGTCTCAATTTGCACAAGCTCACGAAATTGGCAGTAGAAGATTGGAAAAACGTTGCCTGGTCTGATGAGTCTCGATTTTCTGCTGCGACAATTCGGATTGAAGGGTCAGAATTTGGTACAACAACATTAAAGCCATGGATCTCCTGCCTTGTATCAGCGGTCAGGCTGGTGGTGGTGGTGTCATGGATCCATCTGCCTTGTATCATTCATCAGCGGGTCAGGCTGGTGGGTGGTGGTGTCATGATCCTCCTGCCTTTGTATCAGCGGGTCATGCTGGGTGGTTTGGTGTTGTCCATGGATCCGAGTCCTGTCCTTGTCTCAGCGGCTCAGGCTGGTGGTGGTGGTGTCCATGGAGTCCATCCTGCCCTTGTATCATCGGCTCAGGCTGGTGGTGGGGGTGTCATGGTATCCATCCTGGCTGTATCAAGCGGGTCATGCGGGGTGTGGTTGTCATGGATCCCTCCTCCTTGTATCAGCGGGTCCAGGCTGCTGGTGGTGTCTGGATCCCATCCTGCCTTGTATCAGCGGGGTCAGGCTGGTGGGTGGTCATGGACCATCCTGCCTTGTATCACGGCTTCAGGGGAATGGAAGGAGATGCTGGTGCTGGTGGTGTCATGGATCCATCCTGCCTTGTATCTCACGGCTCAGGCCTGGTGTTGGTGGTGTCATTGATCCAGCCTGCCTTGTATCAGCGGCTCAGGCTTGGTGGTGGGGGTGTCATGGATCATCCTGCCTTGTATCATCGGGTGCACCGCTGGTGGTGTGGTTCATGGATCCATCCTCCTTGTATCAGCGCTCAGGCTGGGGTGGTGGTGTCATGGATCCAATCCCTGCCTTGTATCCAGCGGGGTCAGGCTGGTGTTGGTGGTGTCATGGATCCATCCTGCCTTGTATCAGCGGGGTCAGGCTGGTGTGGTGGTGTCATGGATCCATCCTGCCTTTATCAGCGGCTCAGGCTGGTGGTGTGGTTGTCAGGGATCCATCCTGCCGTGTTCCGCGGTCAGGCTGGTGGTGAGGTGTTCATGGATCCATCCTGCCTTGTATCAATCGGTCAGCTGGTGGTGGTGGTTCATGGATCCCTCCTGGCCTTGTATCAGCGGGTCAGTCTGGTTTGGTGGGTTCAGGGATCCATCCCTGCCTGTATCAGCTGGTCCAGGCTGGTTGTGCTGGTGGTGTATGGATCCATCCTGCCTTGTATCACGGGTCAGGCTGGTGGTGCTGTGTCATGGATAATCCTGCCTTGTATCACAGGCGGGTCAGCTGGTTCTGGGTGGTGTCATGGATCCATCCTGCCTTGTTCAGCGGGTCAGGCTGGTGGTTGTGTGCCATGGATCCTCCTGCCTGTATAGCGGGTCAGGCTGGGCTGGTGGGTCAATGGATCCATCCGGCCTTGTATCATCGGTTCAGGCTGTGCTGCTGTTGTCATGGATCCATCCTGCCTTGTATCAGCGGGTCTGCTGTTGCTGGTGGTGTTCATGATCCTCCTGCTTGTATCAGCGGCTCGGCTGGTGGTGGTGGGTGGGTCATGGATCCATCCTGCCTTGTCTCAAAGCGGCTCAGGCTGGTGGTGGTGGTGTCAATGAGATCCTCCTGCCTTGTAATCAAGCGTAGTCGATCTGGTGTTGTGGTGATCATGGAATCCATCCTGCCTTTGTATCCGCGGCTCAGCTGGTTGGTGGTGGTGTCATTGATCCACCATCCCTCTTTTCCTTGTAAATCAATCAAGGCGGCTTCATGCTGTGAAGTGCTGGCATGAATCATGGATCCATCCTAGCCTGTATCAGCGGCTCATGCTGGTGGATGCTGGTGTCATGGATCCATCCTGCATGGATCCATACCCTGCCTTGTAATCAGCATCATCACACAGCGTCTCAGGCTGGTGTGGTGGTGGTCATGGTGATCCACCATCCCCCTCCGAGCCGTGTATCAAAAGGCAGCGGTTCGTAGAACTCTATTGAGGTACGAGAGTCATCACCCTCGAGCAATGGTGAGAACCTTACCTTACAGCCAGCTCTTGAGGGTGAAACGCATCACCAGTAAACGCATCCATTACCGCACTAAAGTAGATGAAAAATTTACAACGATGGCCGACAATTTCTCACACGTGGTTACCCTCGCAATTATTAAGAAAAATTCTAGATAAACCCAACAAATAGATATATCTAAACTACTATCTCCTGTTCAGAAGAGAGTCCAAACATGACAAGACTCCCTTTGTGTCCACATACAGCGAACAAAGCATTGCGATCCTCCCATAGTCCGTAGACCACTACTGTCCAAAATTAACAGGAGTCCTTTCCCATTTCCGCTGAGTTCCAAAATCCCCCGCGTTTTTCTTACTCGAAAGTCCAGTCTATTAAAAGAACCGGGTTATGGTCAGATGGCAGTGGACTTGGGTGGGCTCTATGCGCAAATAGAGAGAACAGGGATCATGGGTCGACTAAATAAGCCTCTTATACCCTGCCCGCAAGGTTCATGCATCAACTGCAACCAATGGACAAGGCAGTGTTCCTACATGACAATTTTGAATATACAATAAAACACTACCTTTAGGTTGTGATAGTAGCTACTCATTTAAACGACTGTCCTTGTGGTTTCGCCTATAGGATCGGCGAAACCCACTTGAATTTAAAATTGATTAACCAGCACCGCTACACATACGCAGCGTAAAAGAGACCCTCCCAGTGTCGAAACACGTTGGTAATCGGCAAGCCGCCATGCAGGGAAAAAGATCGGTACGTTTCCACCAATGCGGGGATCACGTACCCCCACCACGTAGAGGAGGGGGACCAAGGGAACGCAATATTAAAGAGGACTAGAATGTATACATACCCTTGGTACGCTCAGACCAGGTGGCTCAATGTTGATTTTAAATTGACCTGTATTTAAATGCTTGTTTGTTATGTTCTAGCCTAGGTACTTTTTGATATCCAACTAGATTTATACTAATAGATGATTAACCACCCTTAATAACTGGCTAACATGCTCTAAATTATTGAGGTATTGTCCTAAAGCCCTTTTTTTCTCTGTCTTTCGAACATCTTAATCTAAGAATATTTTGAAGCCATACTCGGGAATCTCTCACCAGCCCTATACCACCATAATGCTTCCTAATTTTGTGGCTAACTAACGGTATTTTTTCTGCCATTTTTTTTTTCTCTTTGAGATTTTCTTGCAGCCTGTGGCTCTGCTGCTGCAGCTTTTAGGGCCTCTATATATATACACATGTAATGCCCTTAAAAAAAACCAAGGTATCCTTGATACGAATGGGTCATGCCTATGTGCCTAATGATGGCCCTTTAAGTCTTGTCCCTCTCCGGGATGACATGGGGAGTGTGGGTCCTTGTTTTCCCTGGATACACAGGGACTTTCCGTTCCTCCCTCTTTACTTGTCAGTTTTTGACACTATATTTGCCGATTTGACACTGGATATGCCCTCTGCCGGTCCACTTGACCCCTTTAAAATCTAGCGTTACACACGCAAAAATAACCTTAAGGTGCGATCGCACAGTATTGTCTGGTCTGGTAATATATATGCCCTCCCAAAGTGCCATTTGGGCTTTCTTACATACACTAGCGTGACAACAACACGCAAATTACTTTAAGGGTGCCGTCTCACCGCATTGCCCGGTTACCAGGTAACATAATGCTGGCATTTCGGTTCCCTAGGTTACTACTCACAGTACTTCAGGTTATGCGCATTATGCCATTCCTATGACTTGCGCTCCACGGATGCGTGTCACACATGGAAGTGATCGTGCGCGCTTGCATGTTAGCTATTTGATAAAGGCTATTTGGAGCCGAAACGTCGCTGCTTCTGGTACTTCACTGTACCCCGCTTTCTTCACTATATTTGGAGTGGCTGCCTCTTTCAATTAGCTTTACGTTGGAGGACCTAAAGCCTGGTCTGGATGCCGGCACCCCACCATTGCCTCTCTTTAGATTGTTGTTTGGGACTTTCCCTACTAGATAGATAGCATCTGCGCTCGATAGCTCATAGATAGTAGATAGATCGATGATTAGATCGCTAAGATAGATATCTAGATATGGGAATAGATAATCGGGCGCTAGATAAGCTAATCGCTCGATAGCTCGCTCGCTCGACCTCTGGGATATATCTCTCGGAGCTAGCTATGCGCGCTGGCGATACGCGCTAGCTCGTGCTTAGATCGCTAGCTCGCTAGATCGCTTCGCTCGATCGACTAGCTAGCTTAGCTTCGCTATGCTGCTCGCTCGGCGCTCGCTCGCTCCGCTCCTCGCTCGCTCTCTCGGCTCTTCGCTCGCTCGCTCGCTCGCATCGCTCGCATCGATCGGCAGCTCGATCCGTCGCTCGCTCGCTAGCGCTCGCTCGGCCTCGCTCGCTCGGCGCTCGCTCGCTCGCTCGCGCTCTCTCGCTCCTCGCTCGCTCGCTCGGCGCTCGACTCCTCGCTCGCTGGCTGCTCGCTCGCTCGCTCGCTCGGCGCTCTCTCGCTCTGCGCTCGCTCTGCGCTCTCTCGCTCCCACTCTCGGCGCTCGGCGCTCGCTCGCTCGCTCTCTCGCTCGCTCGCTCGCTCGCTCGCTCCTCGCTCGCTTCGCTTCGCTCTGCGGCTCTTCGCTCGCCCGCTCGGCGGCGATCGCTCCTCGCGCTCAGCTCGCTCCTCGCTCGGCGCCGCATCGCCTCGCTACGCTCGCTCGCTGCCCGCTAGCCCGCTCCCTCCGCCCGCTCGCTCTCGCTCGCTCGCTCCCTGGCTCTTTGGTCGCCCCCCTCCCCCCCGCCCCCCTTTAGCCCCCCTCCCCTGGCCCCTGTCTCCCCCTCCGTTTTCTGGGGTTTTTTGCGCCTTTTCCTTGCCGGCGCCAGCCTTTTTTGCGCCCTTTTGCTGCTTCCCCGCCCCACTACTCCGTTCCGCCCCCTCAGCGCTTTCCTCCTCTCTCTCCCCCTCCCTGCTGTTTTCCTTGTTGCTGCGCCTAATGCATATTCATAACTTACAAATTTTCATTTAGGCGCAAAACGGCGCACAAACACCTCGCAGGCCCGAAGGTGGCGTTATCCTGAGAAGAAAGCACTAGGCCCCTGTGGCAACCGCTCATTTCTAGCAGCAATCTATCCGACCTGGAACATATAATAGATACATTACATACCACAAACACTAGTACAGATAAACAGACATTACATACACTCCAGAACACTAGTATAGATAATCCACACTACATACGCTGTCAACACTAGTAAGATAATACAGACCTACATCACTGCAAACACAGTAAAGATGAATACTCATTACATACACTAACAGACACTAGTACAGATAATACAGACCTTACATACACTGCAGACACTAGTCAGATAATACACACATCCATACACTCATACACTGTACGATATACAGACATTCCTCACCCAACACTAGTTACAGAGATACCGACATTACATCCACTGCAGACACTATTACAAATAATACAGACAACTACATACCTGCAGACATATTACAGATCATACAACAATTACATACACTGCAGACAAAGTAAAAGATAATACATACATTACATACACTAACAGACCCTAGTCAGATATACACCCATTACATACACTGCAGACCTAGTAACAGATAATACAGACAATACACCCTACAGACACTAGTACAGATAATACACACATTCCATACCTGCATGCACTAGTACAGATAATAAGACGACATTACAATACACTGCAGACACTAGTACAGATAATACAGAACATTACTACACTGCCGACACTAGTACATATAATACAAGACACTACATACACTTGCAGACACTAGTACCGATACTACAGACATTACTACACTGCAGACACTAGTACAGATAATACAGACATTACATACAGACCCAACCGCAGACACTAGTACAGAAAATACCTACACCTACATACACGCAGAGACTAGTCCAGAATACAGACATTACATCAGCTACAACAGACATAGTACATATAATACAACATTACATCACTGCATACCTAGTACGATCTACAGACATTACCTACCCTGCCAGACACTAGTACAGATAATACATATATTACATACACTGCGACACTAGTACATATTACAACACTGCAGACACTAGTACAGACTACAGACAACTGCAACCTAGTACCGAATAATACAACGACATACATACACACTGCAGACACTAGTAACGATAATACAGACACTACATACACTCAGACACTAGGTACCGATAATACAGACATTACATCCCTGCAGACACTAGTACACGATAATAGCAGACTTACTACACTGCAGACACTAGTACAGATAAGACAGAGACACTACCTTACAACTGCAGACACTAAGTACAAAATAATACAGCATTACATACACGGCACCCTCGAACATATATAATACATTAACATACACTGCCGACACATTAACATATAATACAGACACTACATACACTGCAGACCTAGGCCGATAATACAGACATTACATACACCGCAGACCACTAGTCGATAATACGACATTACATACACTGCAGACACAGTACAAGATTATCAGACATTACATACACTGACCTGCAGGCAACTAGTACTAGATAATACAGCATACAGGCCACTGCAGACACTCGTACAGATAATACAGCCATTCATGCACTGCAGAACACTAGTACAGATACTACAGACATTCATACACAGCAACACTAATACAGATAATACAGAACCTCCATACACTGCAGACACTAGTACAGATTAATACAGCACTACAATACACTGCAGACCCTATACAGATATACAGATATACATACACTGCATACACACGTAAACAGATATACAGACACTATCAGCACTGCCAGACGCTATTTACAGTTCTCACCTCTATTTACAAAACATTCTGCAGAATCCCCCCTCAGCTCAGAGAGAACTTGCAGAATTGGCAGATACTACAGACAAGTGTCCCCCATGTCATTCTGCACAGTATCACCAGTGTGTCTGAGGGGAGACTGTGCATAATACAGGGGTGCCGCGGAGACCTGCACGGGGGAATCCCCTCCAGGAGAAGCCCCTGCTGAGGAGGTCCTGGTGCTGGGTGTCACACACCTGGGTGCTGCCTGAGGAGGTCCTGGGTGTCTGTGTGTCACCCACCTGGGTGCTGCTGAGGAGGTCACTGGGTGGCTGGGTGTCACACCCCTGGGTGCTGCTGAGGAGATCCGGGTGCTGGGTGTCACACAACCTGGGTGCTGCTTGAGGAGAGGCCTGGTGCTGGGTGTCACACACCTGGGTGCTGCTGTGAAGTGTATCTTCTGCTGGGCTGTGGAGAGCCGAGAGGAGCTGTAATCAGATGACATGTAAGAGCCAGAATCTAAACCTTTCGCCTTAACTGCGCCAAATTGCCCCAAAAATGTGTTAACGTTAAGTGATTAATAAAGGGCAGAAAATATACTTATCACATGGTTGTAGCTTGTGATAATTCTGGGCAAAACCAGTGCGCCAGAATTTAGGCGGCAACTACTCACCTTAGGGCGCACAAAGTGCTAAATGTGCCCCAATAGCCTAAGCGACATCCGGTTATGCATACGTACACCACATTTTGTTAAAATTAACTACTTATTACTACTTTGTACATTTTGTCCTATCTTCAACACCTGCCCGTGTCTTATCTTTCTAAGGCTAACGGAAAAACGCTACGGCTCCTTGAGACCACTGCGATGTATGGGGGACCATATACTATCCTCATACGTTCGTGGGCATATTCCTTAACTTTAATTAAGCATAAAATCACCCGTTCATTCACTCCCAGATTATTTACAAATGTGCCTCTGGCCATATTCAACCCGTTATCCAGACACTGTAATATATATTTAAACTGACTTTTATTTGTATCTAATAATAGAACCAAAGTTTATAGCACATGTACTTTAATTAGTGCTCAACTGGTGTGGAAATGAAAAACACAGCGTGATACATTCTCCTAGAGGATTATAGCCAGGCTGATTGGCTATTGCTGCAGTTATATGTGTCATAAGTTGGGTGGCTGATTGTACGAAGGATTTTATCGCAGAATGTTCCCTTGCCATTATTGGTCACTCACTCGTTATCAATATACACTCACCGGCCACTTATTAGGTCACACATCCTGTCCCAACTCTTGCTCGTTTACACTTAATTTGTATAGCCAATACATCATGGCGGCACCTCAGTGGCATTTGGCATGTAGACATGGCAAGTCAAATCCTCCTGAGTTCTCCCGAGCATCATAATGGGTAAAGACAGGTGATTTTTGTGCTTTGACGTGCACGGTTGTTGGTAGCCAGAGGGCTGGTTCTGAGTATTTTCAGAAACTGCTTGATCTTACTGGGATTTTTCACGCACCACCATCTCTATGGTTTAGCATAAATGTCCTAAAAAGAAAAAACATCCAGTAGCGGCAGTTCTGTGGGCGGAAATGCCGTGTTTGATGCCAGAGGTCCGAGGAGAATGGGCAGACTGGTTGAGCTGATAGAAAGGCACATGACTCAAATCGCCACCCCGTTAAACCAAGGTAGCAAAAGAGCAATCTCTGAATGCCAGTACTTCCAACTTCGGCAGATGGGCTACCAGCAGCAAATAACCACACCGTGTGCCACTCCTTTCATTCAGCTAAGAACGGAAACTGAGGTCTCAATTTGCACAAGCTCACGAAATTGGCAGTAGAAGATTGGAAAAACGTTGCCTGGTCTGATGAGTCTCGATTTTCTGCTGCGACAATTCGGATTGAAGGGTCAGAATTTGGTACAACAACATTAAAGCCATGGATCTCCTGCCTTGTATCAGCGGTCAGGCTGGTGGTGGTGGTGTCATGGATCCATCTGCCTTGTATCATTCATCAGCGGGTCAGGCTGGTGGGTGGTGGTGTCATGATCCTCCTGCCTTTGTATCAGCGGGTCATGCTGGGTGGTTTGGTGTTGTCCATGGATCCGAGTCCTGTCCTTGTCTCAGCGGCTCAGGCTGGTGGTGGTGGTGTCCATGGAGTCCATCCTGCCCTTGTATCATCGGCTCAGGCTGGTGGTGGGGGTGTCATGGTATCCATCCTGGCTGTATCAAGCGGGTCATGCGGGGTGTGGTTGTCATGGATCCCTCCTCCTTGTATCAGCGGGTCCAGGCTGCTGGTGGTGTCTGGATCCCATCCTGCCTTGTATCAGCGGGGTCAGGCTGGTGGGTGGTCATGGACCATCCTGCCTTGTATCACGGCTTCAGGGGAATGGAAGGAGATGCTGGTGCTGGTGGTGTCATGGATCCATCCTGCCTTGTATCTCACGGCTCAGGCCTGGTGTTGGTGGTGTCATTGATCCAGCCTGCCTTGTATCAGCGGCTCAGGCTTGGTGGTGGGGGTGTCATGGATCATCCTGCCTTGTATCATCGGGTGCACCGCTGGTGGTGTGGTTCATGGATCCATCCTCCTTGTATCAGCGCTCAGGCTGGGGTGGTGGTGTCATGGATCCAATCCCTGCCTTGTATCCAGCGGGGTCAGGCTGGTGTTGGTGGTGTCATGGATCCATCCTGCCTTGTATCAGCGGGGTCAGGCTGGTGTGGTGGTGTCATGGATCCATCCTGCCTTTATCAGCGGCTCAGGCTGGTGGTGTGGTTGTCAGGGATCCATCCTGCCGTGTTCCGCGGTCAGGCTGGTGGTGAGGTGTTCATGGATCCATCCTGCCTTGTATCAATCGGTCAGCTGGTGGTGGTGGTTCATGGATCCCTCCTGGCCTTGTATCAGCGGGTCAGTCTGGTTTGGTGGGTTCAGGGATCCATCCCTGCCTGTATCAGCTGGTCCAGGCTGGTTGTGCTGGTGGTGTATGGATCCATCCTGCCTTGTATCACGGGTCAGGCTGGTGGTGCTGTGTCATGGATAATCCTGCCTTGTATCACAGGCGGGTCAGCTGGTTCTGGGTGGTGTCATGGATCCATCCTGCCTTGTTCAGCGGGTCAGGCTGGTGGTTGTGTGCCATGGATCCTCCTGCCTGTATAGCGGGTCAGGCTGGGCTGGTGGGTCAATGGATCCATCCGGCCTTGTATCATCGGTTCAGGCTGTGCTGCTGTTGTCATGGATCCATCCTGCCTTGTATCAGCGGGTCTGCTGTTGCTGGTGGTGTTCATGATCCTCCTGCTTGTATCAGCGGCTCGGCTGGTGGTGGTGGGTGGGTCATGGATCCATCCTGCCTTGTCTCAAAGCGGCTCAGGCTGGTGGTGGTGGTGTCAATGAGATCCTCCTGCCTTGTAATCAAGCGTAGTCGATCTGGTGTTGTGGTGATCATGGAATCCATCCTGCCTTTGTATCCGCGGCTCAGCTGGTTGGTGGTGGTGTCATTGATCCACCATCCCTCTTTTCCTTGTAAATCAATCAAGGCGGCTTCATGCTGTGAAGTGCTGGCATGAATCATGGATCCATCCTAGCCTGTATCAGCGGCTCATGCTGGTGGATGCTGGTGTCATGGATCCATCCTGCATGGATCCATACCCTGCCTTGTAATCAGCATCATCACACAGCGTCTCAGGCTGGTGTGGTGGTGGTCATGGTGATCCACCATCCCCCTCCGAGCCGTGTATCAAAAGGCAGCGGTTCGTAGAACCAGTAATCCACATAAAGCAGATGAAAATTTACAAACTATGGCCGATAAGTTCTCACAACGGGGTTACCCTCGCAATATTATTAAGAAAAATCTAGACAAAACCCAACAAATAGATAGATCTAAACTACTATCTCCTGTTACAAGAGAGTCTAACATGAAAAGACTCCCTTTTGTGTCCACATATAGCGAACAAAGCATTGCGATCTCCAGCATAGTCCGTAGACACTGGCCCAAATTATCAGGGAGTCCTGTCCATGCATAGTCCGTAGACACTGGCCCAAATTATCGGGGAGTCCTGTCCATGTCCCTGAGTTCCAAAATCCCCCCCTTTTTTCTTACCGAAAGTCACATTCTATAAAAGACCGGTTAGTCAGATCAGATGTGGGCTCTATGCGCAAAAATAGACAAACAGGTTAGTCAGATCAGATGTGGGCTCTATGCGCAAAAATAGACAAACAGGGATCATGGGTCGATTAAACAAGGGCTCTTATCCCTGCCGCAGTTGCATCAACTGCAAACAAATGGACAAAGGTGCAGTGTTCCTACATGACAGTGTTGAATATAAAATAAAACATTACCTTAGTTGTGACATTACCTTAGTTGTGATAGTAGCTACGTCATTTACAAACTGAACTGTCCTTGTGGTTTCGCCTATATTGGCGAAACCACACTTGAATTTAAAATAAGATTCAACCAGCACCGCTACACGATACGCAGCGGTAGAAGAGACCTCCCAGTGTCAAAACACTTTATTGAAGCAGGCCATACAGAAAAAGATCTACGTTTCCAACTAATCGATTGCGTACCCCCACTACGTAGAGGAGGGGACAGGGAACGCATTTTGAAAAAGAAGGAACTAGAATGGATACATACCCTTGGTACCCTCAGACCAAGGGGGTTCAATGTTGATTTTAAATTGACCGGTATTTGAAATGCTTCTTGTTATGTTCTAGCCTAGGTACCTTTGGGATATCCAACAGGATGTATACTAATAGAGTGATTACACCTTTAATGAATGTCTAACATGTTTAAAATTATTGAGTAATATTTCTAAAGCTTTTTTTCTCTGTCTTTCAGAACATATGAATATACGAATATTTTGAAGCCAATATCGGGAATACTCTCACCATCCTATACCACCATATGCTGCTAATTTTGTGCTAACTGCATTTTTTTTCCTATACCACCATATGCTGCTAATTTTGTGCTAACTGCATTTTTTTCTGCCATTTTTTCTCTTTGTGATTTTCTTGCGTGCCTGGGGATCTGCTGCTGCACTTTATGGCTTTTATATATATACACATGTAATGCTCTTAAATAACGAAGGTATCCTTGATACTAAGGGGTCATGCTATGTGCCTAATGAGTGGCCCTTTAAGTCTTGTCCCTGCTGGGATGACATGGGGAGTGTGGGTCCTTGTTCCCTGGATACACAGGGACTTGACCCGTTACCTCCCTCTTTACTTGTCAGTTTTTGACACTAAATGTGCCGATTTGACTCTGGACATGCCCTCTGCCGTGCCACTTGACCCCTTTTAAATCTAGCGTGACACACGCAAATAATAACACTACAAACATGGACAGTTTCCTAATTGGCCAACACCGAAGAGAGCCATCATAGCAGCTGCTCATCTGGACCTCACACACATGCTATACTCGCGTCATGGTGGGAGAGGGGAGAATTACTACCAAAAAAATAAGGCTGTCGGACCCCTCATTGCCTTAAAGGAAGATGAGTGGAAGGTTTACTGGTTTTAGAAAGGTAGACCAAAGATGTATATAAGTCTATTGTACCTTATTGATACAAACTTGTACTCATAGGAAAATAACAATAGAAACTTTCCCACCATAGACAGTTCCGTTTCTAGTAATCTGACACTCTTTAGAGAATTTTGATTTTAGCATAATTTCTCGATGCACTCGTGATCCAGGAACGTATCCAGGTTCTATTCACTACCAGGTAACGGGTCTAGATGGCGCTGCACCGATTATGTGTGTTAGCGCTTAAAATCTGCTAGAAAAGTTGCTGACAGGCATCTAATTTACTGGCAAGTGCTGGTGCCGATAATTTCATGACAGCAAGCTGCATGATGCCATTTTGGGAGGATCGAGCCGCCCATGACATCAGGAAGGAGCACTGAACATCCCCAAAACGGCAGTGCACATCTGCTGCATTGCATAATGCTGCCGCATCGGCTGATGAGGTTAGCTCGATTCGGGTACAGAATTTCAAGTTTGGGTCTGGCCGATGTTCGCTCGTCAATAGTGGACATGTATGTTCTGGTCCATATCCTGTTTTCTACATTGTCAGGGAAAATATTATCACTTGTCATGGGAAAAAGTTCGCCAACCACTCCAGTCCACAAATTCTTTTAATAGATAACAGATTACCTGAATGTCTCTCTATCTTTTTTTTTTTTCACCGTCCTTGATACATTTTGCTTTGTCAAGGCATCTACTCCCAGACACTAGAACCATGAAGAGGGCACCTGTCCAGGTCAGACCTAGTCACCACACCTTCGTATGGGCACAGACATCATAACGGCAATGTTGATCTTAGCACTTTCGGTGCATGCACCTGCCATGGGTCAGGGATACCCTGCCAGGAGATAGAAATAGCACCGGGAAGTAGAACTTCTTCCAGGACAAATGAGCGTGTAAGGAAACACTCAGTATAACAGGTCACAGATGTGCGCACAGATCTCCATTTACTGACACTGACTATCACATACTATTCAGTGTCAAAGTTCAGCCCCAAAACTCTGAGATTAATCTCATCTCTCCATTTGATTCTTAATATGGAAGCAAGTTTTTTATACTCAGCACCATTATTCCTCAAAAGGGAGTGGGGGACCAAAAAATGTAGGGGGCACTGGAGGTATGAGGTTGTATCTGCTTATCTGTCCTTAATTTGGTAGAGTATGTGCCAAATCACACAATTGCACAAGTTGGGTCTTGATTGGCTATAAATAGGAAGAGTGGACACGCTCCCAATCGAGGTTTGCTGAGGTTGGCTGAACTTTTAACAAAAAAAGTGGTATGTGTCCCTGAATCCAAACATGGACACCCACTGGTAAACCTGGTGATGGCGGTACCGCACCGATAGGGTTCTACTCCATGTCCAGGATTGGTGGTTTGCAGGGTTTTGAACGCATGGACAGGGATGTGAATCGGGGACTTCTGGCGAAGCCTGGTTTCTGAAATGCGTACCTGCCAATCAGTAGTGGGTAAGTGTACATGGGCCATGGCTTGTTACATGCTAAGGCTGCAATTCAACCTTGGGCCGCAAGGTCCATCTCCTCACTGACAACACCACAGCTACCCATACTATATCACCCATTCCCCATGCTGTACCCCACCCCTGTATCCCACCCCCCTACCCCCGTGAGTGAAGGTGCAGGTACAGTCTATCAATGTTCAGGCATGGATCCAAAAATCAGACTCAGACACTGATCACATGGTATGCATCTTACGTAGAGTCTACAAATGGACGGGAGGTAGGGGGAAGATCTTGCACCATTGCGATCACCTGGTAAAAAATTCCACCAGTTAAGAACTACGAATAAAAGTTTGCACCGTGCCAGCAGCAGGGAGTTGTTAATATCACTGTCATGGCTTGACTTCTGACACTTTTACGATTGAACCCTTTAGCTGCAGTAGCCCTGCTGTTATTGAAAGGGTTTCCATGTTAGGGATATTGACGACAAAACCTTCAAAGGGGCAGGTCTCCTCGCCTCCCTTGGGCGTTCTCTTCAGCTTTACTGCTGCTTCGTCATTAGCATAAATCCATTGCGACCAAAAAAAATTGGTGCAAAAGTTTTCACACCCTAAATAATTTCAAAAAAAATACAAAAGTTTAAAAACAAATTTGTAGGCTACGGTGGGTTGTATAGTCAAAAAATATGACGTTATGGCCTTGAAAAATGGAAGGAATCCCTTTAAAGATGGGGATTCTAGAGGCATAAAATTAGTAAATGGATTACACAGATGGGAGGGTCTCTCATAGTGGGCAAAATGCGTCAGAAGTTCATGAGAGAGTTTACATTGACGAATAGATCGATAAATTCGTGGTGGGCTGATGAATCACCGGAATCCATAGGCCTCCATTAGAACCAGCTTTTACAATCTGAGTATCTGCTTTATTAGATAAAGATGCAGATATGGAGTAAGATTAAATACAGAGAGGAAGGAGGTGGATGGTCACTGCACTCGTACAGATAGAAGCAGTCACTCCAGACTCCCCAACAGGAAGACATTCAGGATTACTTCTTAAACATTATGTACAGTTGCCAAATGATAATATTAATAAATGTGTTAAGAAAGTAGATTCAGATGTCAGGAATTAATGAAATTAATGTACGCATCAGTTATGTAAAAATGTGGATCATGTGCAGGTGGGAGACGCAGGAGTTGTAAAATTGTATAAAGCTTAAAATGAAGCCAATATTCTTGTATCATATACCTATCTATGTATCTATATATATCTATCTATATATGTGGGTAGTGATTCTGTATCTAGGTAAACTAGCTAGCAATATCTAATCGAGCTATCTATCATCTATTCCTATTATCTAGCGATCTATATATCTAGTCTCCTAGCTATCTCTCTATCTAGTAGCTATCTCCTATCTATCTAGGATCATCATCGATCCTATATGCGAGCTATGCGATCGTAGTCGATCTATGAGATCTATCGATCGATCTATCCTGTATAGATCTCATATCTATCTCTCGATCTATGCGATCGCTATCGGATCTATGATTATCGTCAGATCTATCTTATCTATCTATCTATCATCATCTATATATCTCCTATTATCTATCTATTACATATATTCCATATATTATCAGCTACGATCTAGCTCCTGTCTTCTATATATCTATCTATCGATCTATCTCCTTATCTATCTATCTATTATCTATATCATATCTATCTATCTATCTATCTATGTTGTATCTATCTACATGATCTAGAGAATTAATCTATCTATCTATCTTAGTATATCTATTATCTCCTATTATCTATCACTATCTATCTATCTATCTATCTATATCTACTATGCGGAATCTAGCGATCTATCTAGTCGATCTATCAATCTAGCTCTATCTATCTATCTAGCTATCTAGATCCTATCTACTATCTAGCGTGTATTCTCCTATATATCTATCTATCTTCTATCTAGTACTTATCTCATATCATCTATCTATATATCGAGGCTCCTATCTAGATAGCTATCTATTCTATCTATCTTATCTATGCTTCTCCGATCGATCTTAGCGATCATCTCTATCTATTATCATATACAAAAAAAACGAGGCGGCACTCCAAGTTTGTGGGGAAAATAAAGTGTTTTTGTATCCCAAGCTGCTACGTTTCTAGCTCGTCCGAAGCCTTCCAACCACTTTATTTATCCCCACAAATTGGAAAGTGCCGCCTACATTTTTATTTTTGTATATGGAGGTGGGACTAGCCGGCCAGTTAGAGCGTGCACCTGTACTTTAGTAGCAGTGCCGCTGTGACTTTTTTGTTTTATCTATCATCTATCTCTATCTAGCTATCATCCTATCTATCTATCTATCTATTATCTATCTATCTAGTAGCTATCGATCTCATATCGTAGCGTATCTATATCTGATCATTCTTATCACTATCTACTTCAATCTATCTATATCATATATATCTATCTATCTATCATCTATCTATCGATCTATCTCCTGATCTATCTATCATCTATCTATCTATCTATCGATCTCTAACTCCATTTTCCAGGATTGGTGGGTTTTGCCAGGTTTTTTTTGAAAGCATGGACAGGGATTTGTGAATCGGAACTCGGGCTCTGTGCTGACAAGAGCCTGGTTCGAACTGGGTGTACCTGGCAATCAGTAGTGAGGTTAAGTGTACAATGGGCCATGGGCTGTTCAATGACTAATGGATGCAAATCAAACCTTGTGCAGCCAAAGGTTCCAAATATCCTCCAACATGACAACACCACAGATACCCATACTATAGTCACCCCCCCCAATATCTTTGCAACACATGCTGGGTGAAAAAAACACCCGGTATACACCCCTACGCCCAGTTCCCCCGTTGAGTGAAGGTGCATGTACAGTTCATACAATGTTCAGCATGGATTGTTTCTCCATCTTTCCTCCAAAAAGCAGTACTCAAATCTGATCACTTCAATGGTATTCGATCTGTAACGTTAGGAGAGTTACAAATGGACGGGCAGGTGGGAGACTTTTATTTGTGCACCCATTTTTTGCGTATCCACGGTTCAAAACTTCCACCTTTACAGCGAAAAAAAAGAATAAACATTTGTTTTTTGTTCGTTGCTGGTGCCCGTGCCCGTTCGCAGGGGAGGTTGGGTTTTTATTATATCACTGTCACTGTGGCTTAGGCTTAGTAAGACTTCTGTTTACACTTTTACGATGAACCCGTTAGAGAGTAGAGCCTGCTTGCGGCTTTGGGCTGTTTTGTTTGTGTGGCTTGATTTTATTGAAAGGCGTTTTCCATGTTAGGATATTGACGACAAACACTTCAAAGGGGCAGCTCCCTTCTGCCACCTCTCCTGGGACAGGCGTTTCTACTTCAGGCAGTAATGAGGAGGTAGGAATCGTAGAAGAAAGAAATGGAAAAAAAAAAAAGAATTGGGGGAAAAAATGGGAAACAAAAGAAAAGAAATGAAAATAAAAAAAAAAAGACACAATAAAAAATTGTAAAAAAAATGTATGAATTGTTAAGTGTGTTTCGGGTGGGTTGGTTTGTAGAGTCAAAAAAAATAAATTTATGACGTTATGGCTTTACAAATGGGAAGGAAATCCCTTTTTAAAGATGGCGGACGGAGGAAGTGTTAAAACAAATTTTGCTTGTAAACGGCAAAAATTGCTAATTAACCCATGTAAAATTAGTATATGGATTACAAAAAGTGGGAGGAGGGTTTTTCTCTCATAGTGGGCAGGCAAAAATGTCAGTCGGTCAGAGCCTACGTCGGGGGAACAAGGGAAAGAAAAAAGAAAAAATCTCAGTGAGCGATGAGGGGAGAGAGATACGAGATAGAAGAGATTTTACAATTGACGAATAAGACTCATAAATAGTGTGGTGATGAAAGCACCCGGAATCCATAGGCCCCCCATTTAGAACAAGCTTTACCCAATCTGATTATCTGCTTTATTCTAGATAATAGAGCAGATCGGAGATAGAAAAATACAGAGAGGAAGGCGGGGCGGGGGTGGATTGTGTCGGTGTGTGGTGTGTCACATGCACTCTTTGTACAGATAGAGCAGTAACCTCCAGGACTCCCGCCAAACAGGACGACAATTCAGGAATTACATTCTCTACAAAATTATGTCAAGTTTCCAAAATTATTGAAATTCATAACTGTGTCCGAAGTAGGAGAGAAGCAGAGCTTTTCCGAGGCTGAGAATTGATTGCAATTCTCTTACGCAGGCAGAGGGAGAAAATGGGGGAGAAGTGTGGAAGGTGGGCGGAGATCGCAGGATGAGGAACAGGAGGGGAAAAGGGGCGAAGACAGCGGAAATACGGAAGCCAAAGAGGGAATGAGAGGCGGGAGCCCGAGACAGAGCGAGGGACGGGAGCGAGCGAGCGAAGAGGCGAGCGGAGAGGGGGAGGGAGGGGCGCGAGGGAAAGCGAGCAGCAAGTAGTCGAAGGCGAGCGATCCGAGCGAGCGATGGGCGTGCCGACGAGCGAGCGAGCAGGCGGAGAGCGCCGGAGCGAGCGAGCGAGCGAGATGCGGCAGAAGCGAGAGGCCGAGCGATCGCGCGAGGAGCGAGCGAAAGGACGAGCGGCGGAGAGTACAGAGCGAGAGAGCGAAGCGAGCGGCGAGCGAGAGAGCGAGCGAGGAGCGAGCGCCTAGCGAGCGAGCAGCGAAGCGAGAGCCGGAGGAGCAGCGAGCGAGCGCAGAGGAGGCGAGCGAGCGGAGGTCGAGTCGAGCGAGCGCGGCGAGCGCCGAGAGAGCGAAGCGAGCGAGCGAGCGGCGAGCGACGAGCGAGCGAGCGAGCTATGCGAAGGCGAGCGCCGGGGAGCGAGGAGCTTGTAGCGAGCGAGCGAGCGAGCGCCGAGCGAGGGGCGAGCGACGATCGAGCGCCTGAGCGAGCGAGCGAGCGAGCGAGGGAGCGAGGCGCAGAGCGAGCGAGCGAGCGAGCGAGAGAGCGAGGGCGAGCGAGCGAGTGCAGAGCGAGCGAGCGAGCGAGCGAGCGAGCGAGCGAGTGCGGAGCGACGAGCGAGAGAGCGAGCGAGCGAGCGAGCGAGCGAGCTGTGGGAGGAGCCGAGCGAGCGAGCGAGCGAAGCGAGGCCGAGCGAGCGAGCGAGAGAGAGCCGAGCGAGCGAGCAGCGAGCGAAGCGAGGGGAGCGAGCGAAGAGCGAGAGAGGCGAGCGAGCGAGGGCCGAGCGAGCGAGCGAGATATCTATCTATCTTATCTATATCTATTATATATCAGCCTTCAATCTATCTATCTATCTTATCTAGTCTCCGATGATTGCTATCTATATACATAAAAATAAAAGTAGGCGGCCTCCAAGTTTTGTGGGGAAAATAAAGTGTGTTTTTTATCCCAAGCTGCTAGTTTCTAGCTCGTCCGAAGCCTTTCCAATCCACTTTATTTATCCCCACAAAATTGGAGTGCCCCTCCGATTTTTATTTTTGTATATGGATGATGGGACTAGCCGGCCCGTTAGAGCGTGAACCTTAATTTAGTGAGCAGTGCGATTTGTGATATTTTGTGGGTTTTATCTTATCATCTCTATCACTTCATCTATCTTCTCCTATGCTATCTATCTATCCTATCTTATCATGGAGTCAGCTATCGATCTCATATGCTAGCGAGCGAGCTAGCGAGCCATCGAGCAGCTAGACGAGCGCAGAGCGAGGCGATATCAGATCGAGCGACGAGCGAAGAGAGCTAGCGAGCGATTCTAGGCTCCGATTATATATCTAGCTATTATATATCGATCTATCTATCTATTATCTATCTATCTCATATCTATCTATCTATCTATCTATCTATCTCCTATCTATCTATCTATCTACCCCCTTTAAATCTAGCGTGACACACGCAAATAACCTTAAGGTGCCGATCGCACCGTATTGTTTGGTTCTGGAAACAAATATGCCCTCCAAAGTGCCATTTGACCTTCTCACACTAAGCGTGACACACGCAAATTACTTTAAGGTGCCGATCGCACCGCATTGCCCGGCTTCAGTAACATAAGTGCTGGCATTCGGTTCCCTAGGTAACGAACTCACAGTACTTCCGGTCATGCGCATTATGCCCTCTATGGCTTGCGCTCCACGGATGCGTGTCACACATGGAAGTGATCGGCGCGCTTGCAGGTTAGCTATCTATCCATTTATTTTTTCGCAGCAAGTGGAAATGATGGTGAGAACCCGTAACCTCTTTTTACTATGTGTAATTGTAATTTGTTCGTCCTGCTACACTGCACTGGGCACTTTAAACTGCACAGATTTAACCATACTGCAATCTAATTGTATGAATTGTATTTTAGCACTTGCACTTTCATGATGTACATATTAATCTATTGTTTTGTAGACATTTCATGCATATTGCTTCTGAGTATGCTAACGCCATATGCTAATGAGGGGGGTGGGTGCTATGTAATCATGTGACCACTATGTTTGGTATATATGTGAGCTCCACTGTTTTCACTTTGCTTGAGAAAGGCTCTTTGGAGCCGAAACGTCGCTGCTTCTGTACTTCATTGTACCCTAACATGGAATAAAGAACACCCGTTTTTTCACTATATTTGGAGTGCTGCCTACTTTCAATTACCTATCTATCTATCCATCTATCATCTATCTATCTCATATCTATCTATCTCATATCTATCTATCTCCTATCTATCTATCTATCTATCTATTATCTATCTATCTCATATCTATC
>CM033644.1:27002897-27174901 GCA_019512145.1 Engystomops pustulosus
ATGAACGCTTAATGAAGCTTATTAAACGTTTAAGCGTTTATTAAATATATATGACCTTCATATTCTACCTTCCCCAGTGGTGTATACCCGCTACAAACACTACCTCACAGCAATATTGAGAAACAGATCAATTATAATCCTGCTTATGTGACAGCCACAGACTCCTGCAGCCGCTGGGTCACTTATCTAGTGATTAGCAGACCCAAACCGCAATGTTCCTCTCAATACTAAACATTACAGATTTGGGTCCACTAAACCTGGTCTTCGGTCCAAAGGGTCAGGGTTCAGTAGTGCTTATCATGGGAAGCACCGATCTCCCCCAAATCTTGGTGATCCTGTGTGAGCTACAATTATTTAAATGGTTGTTTTTTTGGTGGCATTTAAACAGTTAACAACCACTATCGGTGCCAGTGTTAGTGTTCAAGTGGTACTGGGGTTTCAGCAGAAACTGAACTTTAACAGGTCTACTTTTCACTACCCATGATCCGTGGCTCCTGCCAACGACATAGGAAAATGTATCTAATATAGGTACAATATGGGTGACCCTAATATGTTCCTGTACTTTGGTAAAATTTCTTATTCGTGTTCAACCCCATTGAGCCTAGAAGAGTTTATTACCATTAGTCTGCCGTACGTGTAACATTACATTAAATGCATCCAACCTCTAGCGCCATGTGGTGCTGCCATTGTCTTGTGGTTATCCTTTAAAGAAGGTTGTGATTGGCAGCGAGATGCCATCATGGGATTGTGCCTCCTTTATGACTGTAATTCTGTATTCCCCATAGGTGGCGAATAGTCATGACCTGCGTTTTGTAGGTGTAATTGAAATTTTGAAAGGAGAAGAATACAATCTTTCCTGGAATGAGAGTCAACAGGAAGATAGCGAAGTACGGCCCTATACAGAAGGTACCTCTAAGTCCCATCAGGCTCTGTTCCTGCCCATGAATGCTTTTCCCTCCTTGTAGGCAGTAGCGAGTGCCATAAATGCATATGGCACATGCTGATTATTATTGTTACATTGCTTCATTTCTGCCCCTTAGATATCAACCCCATAGTGACCCCCACAGCACTGGAGAAGACCCAGGATAATTCAGAGGTAAGTCCGTTTTCAACTATGTAGTAGATAGAGTTACATGTACAACGTATCTGGTGTGGTTAGGGTGGCATGGATGGAGGTACTAGATGTTGTAGGGAATCTTCCTTTATGACTTAAATTTGCTGACGGATGGTGATGGCGCAGCACAATTCTGTGGAGTCGCTGAATTAAATGTGTTGCACACTCCGACTAAGCAGTCATTCGCCCCTTTGAGTGCACATTTGTGTCGGACACGGAGCAGACACAACACAAAACTGGCGCAGACACTTTATAAATACGTGCACAAGCAGTTTATACCCGCTACATACACTACATTAACAGCCATATGGAGAAACCGGTCAATTATAATCCTGCTAATGTTGAATCCGCCAAATCCTGCTGTTGGCAGGTCACATGACCAGTGGCTCCCGTCGGTGACATAGTAAAATTTATCTAGATAGGTGAAACCATTAGGGTCTTGTACTTACCCTGGTACAATTTCTTATTCATGGCCAACCCCTTTGAGCCTAGAAGAGTTTATTATCATGAGTCTCCAGCGCCATGTTATGCTGCCATTGTCTGGAGGTTATCCTCTAAAGAAGGTTGTGATTGGCAGTGAGATGCCATCATGTTATGACTGTAATACTATATCCCTGATAGGTGGCGAATAGTCGTTTTGTCGATGATTTTGAAATTTTGGAAGGAGAAAAAGACAATTCTTCCGGGAATGAAAAACAACATGAAGACAGCAAAATACGGGCCCATGCAGAAGGTACATATAAGTAGAACCTCCAAGAACCCATCAGGCTCTGTTCCTGTCCCTGGATGCCTTTCGCCCCTTAGGGCAGTACTGTCCTCTTCCATAAATGTCTGACATATTTCAGGTTCTGCCTCTGGAATCTGCTGATTATTACTGTTACATTGCCTCATTTCTGCCCTTTAGATATCAACCACATAGTGACCCCCATACTGCTGGAGAAGACCCAGAATAATTCTGAGGTAAGTCCATTTTCAACTATACAGTACATAGAGTTACATGTACCCTGTATCTGGTGTGGTTAGAGTGTAATATTTGGGGACTCTCATGCAGGGTGACAATATCTGATCCAAGTACGAAACCTTCCTTTGTTGTAGGACGGGCGGTGATTGTTTTCTAACCTTTTATAGGGATCTATGAGTTTTGGTGATGGTACAATAAAATATTTTTGTATCAACTTTAGTGGCAGGAGAAAGGGACTGAAGTCGGCTTATCATCTGCCGGTCCTCGGGGGGTTTGGTTTTAACACTGGTTTTCACATTTGATCAGTAGAAGAAAATCCAATGGACCGGTCAATCTGCATTTATTGCCACAATGGAAATTTTAACAAACCTTCAAAGCTACAGTGTCTGTGGTTGGACTAGTTCATTGGATTTTCTTCTACTGAACACTCTACTCATGCAGGTATGCCTGACTGGATATTAGTGTGGTGGTAAGATGGATCCTCATACTCCACGTTTGACCCTCAAAATAGATCTCAGGATAGCAACTTCTGGTGTGACAATTGATTTTTGACATACATACGCACTGTATGTATGTCAAAAATCATTGTCACACCAGAAGTTGCTATCCCGAGATCTATTTTGAATGTCAAATCTATCAAGGCTTTTAAGCCTGAAATCTGGCATATCAGCCCTGAAATACCGCAAATTCTGATGTGCATGACACAGGAAAGTCCCCTATGTCACCCTTCTTAACGTGTTGGTAGGGAGAACTTCTGCATTATTGAAAAATTCACTTTAAAAAAAAATGGAGCAGACTTTAATGGGGAAAAAAGTAAGCCATTCCCCCCCCGCGCCTTTTGCATTGAATCTCGGCGCAACTGTCATTCCCAACCAAACCGGGCAAGATGTACACAAAACGCATAATCCCATAAATCAATCTTTGATACTATTAGAACAAGAATATAATAAAAAATATATAACATTACGATTTTCTTTGTATCATAATTAATAAAAAGCCTTATTTTTATGGATTATGAGTTTTGTGCTTACTCCCGCCTGTTTTTGGTTGGTTATATTTACCTTGTGGTTGAGCGAGTGGTCACAATCTGTTGGGTACCCTGTTTCAGGCTGTCTTTTGGTAGCCACTCTGCACACTCCACAGGCGAACTGTTTTGCCCTAGTTTTGATAAATGTGGGCTAATGTGATATACACTGTCCAACTCCTTGACACAGTTCTATGTCTATTTTTGGAGCTCCATCAGCCATCAGTGACTTTGGCCCTTTAATAAATGTTCTTATGGTCTGGGATTTTTTTCTAAAAAATCCCCAAAAGTCTCAAAGTGCATAAAAGTCTTAAATGCATAGGCTTCTATTGCCTCCACTATTATGTCGCTCGGAAGGAGGGAGATGGATGGAAAGATGGAGCTCGCTACATTATTCCATCCTGTCTTTTTCACAGTGTACATTGTATGCTGGTTAGAAAGAGGTCACAACTATGCCTCCGTCCGCCAGTATCTGTCAATGGCCATGTTCAGCATACACGTCGGGAGCTTTCCGTGATGTTATAACGAAATAGATCATACAAAAAACGACGATGTACCCTCAGCCTTACAGTGTTTTGAGGGACACCACTAGACATGCAAGATCTGCCAAAGTGGTTGGCCTCATGAAGAAAGTGCCACCTCATGGAGAAATTTTAGATTAGCTTGATTGGTCTCCATACCTGGGAGTAGTAAACTCAACCCACAACTCCACCTGATGAGGCACTTTAGGTACTCACCATACACACATAATAGTTTTTTTCCAAACAATTAACGCCACTGTCATATCTTCTTTTCTATGTGCCGGACTCCCAACCAGCACTGCGTCTTCCGGGCAAATCCATCATTATATCGGTCCATCCATCTCCACAAATCTCCTTTTTTTCTGGCCAGCTGTGACTTCACTTATGCAATACACAAGAGATATCAAAAACACAAAACAGTACCCCGATTGTTCCGGACTATAGCGACCTAAAAGGCCTATACGGAAGTTCCGTAGAAATACAAAGTGCGCCTTATATCCGGTGCGCCCTATTATGGCGCCAGGCAGCCTCGGACCATTTACTACATAGGTCCCCGAGACCTGAGACAGCATAATCTCCCCAGCGGGAACTGCCCGACTCACGCGGCACGAACACTCTCTGCCGCGTCGGTCTACAGTTCCCGCAGAGATCTCTGCCTCGGTAGCGGGAACCTATTTAAGTTGGTCTCTGCCTCCTCCCCCCCTGAAAGGACCCCCCTTCCCCGTCACCCTCTTCTCGCCGCTCCGTCTCCGCTGTCTGCCACACTCTGCCACGCCCCCGGAACTACTCCCGCCCCCCCCGGCCACCCTGCGCCTTATAGTCCGATGCGCCTTAATTGAAATAATTCCATATATAAGGCACATACGACTGATGCGCCTTATATTTACCGTTGCCCTCATGGCACGGAAAATACGTAATGAGTGAGGGAGGATGAGGGACTTGCTTCACTGGTGGCGCGGGCAAGGGGAGGGAACCAAAACAGGGTCATTAACACCCCATAAAGTGCAACACACAATAAATATCGATGTATATGTGCATATTACAGTCCCCCCATCGATGGAACAAAAAACCCTCCATAGGCAGTTGGGCGTGCCTTCAAGTTAGCACTGCTTACTTAATATTATATATCTATCCTTTTTTTCTGGTTTTATAGGAGCTGTCATATATGATTCCCCTAGACAAGAGCAAATATGTCTTACATCTAGTGCACAACGCGTGAGTATTCCTTCAGTTTAAGGAGTTGCAAACTAAATATTATGTATGTATCAAAAAAGATATTGTCCCCAAATTGACAGGTCAATATGAACTGTAAGTGGTCATAGAATAGGCCACTATATATTTTATTGTATATAGGAGTTAATTAAAGTGAGTGATAGCTCTGTGCCCAAGTCACTACTAAAAGGAATCTAGTGCCTAATTACTAATTACTGCGAATAATACATTAATGTTCCAGGATTGCACCTCCTGACTTGGAGAACTCTGCTGCACTTTGTAAGCAATCTCTTCACGGAACACACCGCAGACCCTTCCCTCCGCTGTGTGTAAAACCAGTAGCAGCTTGTAGTTAGATATTAGAGTATGAAAGGGAATCGGGGGCAGTGTAATGCAGAGATCAAGAGGAAATTAATGTGCCTCAAGTCCAGCTACAATCCTGGAATATAAAAGCATTTAATTTTACAGTCATGCTGCCAGTAACAGCACACATGCAGGTATGGTTACACAGCTCTCCAGGGATCATTTTTAACACTCTCTCAAGCTTTTGTATTGTCACACTAGGGCTGACCCCCCTTTATGATTCGTACATACATCTCAGTTGTTTTTAGAGGTTTGTTGCTAGCTCTCAGATGTTTCTTCTTCTAGTTTTCTTTCTTCTTCTACTACGGTGATCAGAGTTACTCTGCCCCGCGTTTGCCAACACCCACTGCTTATAAAGCAATTTTTCATTTAAAGAAAACTATGTATAATAACAAAAAAACAGTTTTTCAGCTAGTTGAGATTTGCAATGTAAATTTAATATTAATGAATTAATATTCTTCTTAACTATTATGTATATGGTCTACGTATTATAAATGTCTCATTATGTCCTCCATAGAAAGCTAACAACACCAGACTTCAAAGTGTTTTCATATAATGAGAGCCAAGAACTATATTCCTGCCCCCCTCATATTAATGTAAGTGATTTTGCAGGTTTTTGTTGACATAAAAAATTTCAGTAAAAAGTTCTGCGGCACAATGTGGGCAAATAGCTCATGTTAGATTGGAAATATTGCATTTGGGTTCTACCGGGTTCTGTTGCTCCATGCAGAATATAGTTTATACAAGCAATATGCTAATTTCAATGAGATGTTGTGGGGGAGACGCCTGTTGATTGTGAGTTACCTTGCATGTTGGCTGTAGCTGAACAATATTTTGTCTCAACTTTCTTTAGACCTCGTGTTATTATCGGATACAGAGAGGGTCCTCCACACTCGGCAGTGGCTATAACGTGTGTTTTTTCTGGACTCCAGGTAACCACTTATCTGTGGACAGTTTTTGTAACCAAAAAGGAAACACCCAAAGTTGATTTAAAAGATGGTCATATATTTTAGAAATCTAACCATAGAATCAAGCACTGGGGCTGTGTTATAATATTATATTTTTTTGTTATTCATATTGGCCTCTTTCCTTTTAAAATCACATTTAATATTATGTTAATTAGGCCTGACCTGCTCTGGGGGTTGTTACCATAGCCCGTCCTGCTACAACGAACCCAGCTGTTACCTTTTCCTCTCAAACTGTGTGGATGACCTCAGCCGCGGGGGGAGTGCTGACGGAGCAGAGGTGAGACAGAGTATCAGCCTGTGAAGCACACTCGGAGAAGCCTGGTACTCTTCCAGAGGCCAGGTGGCCATTAGCATATTATACAAGTTGATTTTAGCAGGGAGGAAAGCCATGATAAAAAATATAATCAGATTACCACAGTCACAGTGGTCTATGAGTGAGTATCCCTGGGTTTATCATCTGATTTTGGTGATAGTTGCATTTACAACATATCATTTTGATCCCCTATTTTTATCTGGGATTATCTGGAGACCCCCATACATATTACGTAATTGGCCGATCCTTTAAAGCTGTGGGTTGGCCACACACCTCTTATGTATATAGTAGAAGCTATTTCAATTTCAGGTAACATTATATAGGTATCTCTACTCTCCATAGAGGCACCATGTACACAGATGACTTTATGTATATAATTCGAGCCAGAACGGACCTCTATTGGCTTTAGGCACAAGTGTAACAATATTGAAGCTTCTGAGCCTAAATTAAAATGGCGGTCTTCACCTATCCAAACTCTGAAACTGAGGGAACAACACACCCGACACCGCAAAGGTACTGTACTTATCCTCTCCAACCATTTACTAAAACTTCTAAAGTGCATTGGAAGCTTAGGTAGTACCCCAGTCTACATTTTTTGAATTTTTATTATATGACATTGCCAATAATACAAGATATCAAATCCCAACCATGCTTCTAACAAAAATGGATTCATTTTGTCACCCAGGTCTGGGGCCATAGTTTAGGCCATCTGCCACATTGCTAGGTGAAAGTTTACCAGCAATGTTCAAGGACTCCCTGTTTGGCTTGCCAAACTTCAGCGCTGGCAATGTAACAGTTCTCAGTACCAGGGTTGGCAGCGGTATCTGTAATACTATGGGCTTATTTACTAAGGTACCGCTGCCTCATTTTCGTTTGGTTTCCCGACCTTTCGGGTGCATGTGTGCGGGGGATTGTATGCGCAGGGGCGTGTCGTTTTTTGTCGCACCGCAGCGTCTTTCATACTACACAAAGCATGGGGTGGCCCGTGGACGATGCATGGTTCCGACTACGCGCAGTATTAAAACAATTCAATTTGTCTGTCGGAAGTCAGCACTTTCCATTCATCAACCGGGAGTAAGAGTGAACTCCATTGGACCTGATCAGGGAACCGTCAACATGCAGGAATCGGGGCGCAATCTTCATTAAATCGCGGCATGATGGGCATTCTTGCGACTTCCGGATCTGGGATGGTGGAGGGACCGTGTAATTATATTCTGCCCCTATATGTCAACTTTACGGGGTAGTTGGTGTACAAGAGGTTACCGCAGGGCTGGATTAGGGTGTGGGTGCCCCTGGCGCAAACTGGTGGGGGGCCCTTCCATCATGTTTTTGGAGGTATATACCTGCCAGCCCCCTGTATTATATCGCCTCCAGTCCCTCTTGTAGTAGGTAGCCTGCCAACCCCTGCAGTTTTAGTTGCCAGACCCCTTTAGTATTAGCCTCCTGCCAGACCCCTGTAGTATATAGCCTGCCAACCCCTTAGTATACACCCCTGGTAGACTTTAAGCCGCCACTCCCCTGTTGAAAATGGGACCGATCTCAGAGCGATCTCCCCCCCCCAGCAAAGCAGCTATGTTCAGCTGTCCCATCTGATATCCGCAGACCCCTATGGGCATTTCGGGCGCCACGGGCCGCTGCTCATGCACACGAGCTGAGTCTATGAATGTCTGAAACTGTTGGGGCCCTTAAAAAGTTGAAAGTGGTGGGGGCCCCCGGGGCTCGAGCCCCAAAGCCCCTCCTTAATCCGGCCTGGTTACCGCCCTTTTTTTCATAGAATCATAATAACTCAGACTTGGACCCTGTGTCAAAAAAGTATAGTTTTTAAAAAAAAAAGAAGGCAATCCACCTTAATTCGACGTTTCAGACCATGGACCTTCCTTTAGATACGGGGAACATATCTAACATGAAATGAAGTAAGTAACAGTGTCTCTGTACATACTACATAAGGACATTGATTGCAGTTAACATGTAGCTTAACCCTTCATGACCGTCATACGGCTGATCATAATAATTCTTTATTTATATACACACACAATAACGCAGCTCTGCACATAGTTTGCCAAATTGGTCCCTTCCCCCATGGGTCTCAGAATGTAATCAACCTACCACTATGTTTTTTAGAGTATCGGGAAACCTAGGACCCAGAGGAAACCCACGCCCCCCCCAACACAGAAAGAACAATACAAACTCTTGCAGATGTTGAACCCAGACCCCAGTGCTGCGGGCTGTTAATGCTAACCATTAAGCCCCCCGTGCGGCCCACGACCTGACATTCAGGCACCAATGACCCTCGTCACAAAGTTTATGAAATCTCCGAACCAGGATGAAAGGATTGTAAGCTGAGCACACTGACATACCGGTGTGTGCCCCCTCTACCAGGATCTGCTCTTCTTTTTAATCTCCCCTATGCCCTTGTTTTAAGAAAAAAAAGAACTTACAAAATTATGAATGAAATACTGTAAATAAGATGGGACTCTGCTAAGAGGGGGTCTCACAACCAGCAACAATCGGTGTGCTTGATAAATCCTTCATACCTCCTAGCTGTCCCTTTAAAGACAAAATCTAAAATCCGAACGGTAATGAGGCAGCAGTAACTAAGAAGAAAAAAAAAATCACTGGAAATTTATGTATTGCTCAATATAACAGTAATATAAAGGTATAGTACTGAACAATGGCTCCCTGGAAAAATAGTACTATAATATTATGTACATTTTTATAATAGAGAAGGTTCCTAAAAAAAAATTATATTAGATATCAGATATCTAGCAGATTTAGAAAAATAAGGCGTCCAGTTTTAAAATAATTTTCCATAATTCTATATTTGCACTGTTATAATGCACAAACAGCAAGCGATATCACAGTGCATGTAGTATAAGCCCCAATGATGGGCTGTATCGGAAGTAATGAATAATAGTATAGGCTGTGCAACGAGGAAAAAGTTCAATGTGTACATGGTAAACAAAATATTTTATATTTGTTTACTAATTAAAATGCATACATCATAGGAAGTTTAGCGTTAAAACACTTAAAAAGCCAGACAGAAATAAGGTGGCGAATGTCAAGATAGTGGGGTAGACCTTTACTTCCCCGGATCCATTCGCGATCCGGCGCGTTCTCTGTGGTGGATTCCGGTCCGGCCGGATTCATTAAGGTAGTTCTCCTCCTGCCGCGTCCACCGGTGTGCTGCTGCGTTGAAGAGGCAGAGCGGAACGCACTCAGTTCACCGACCTTTTCCTAGTGAAGGTATGGCACGCTCCGTCCCCCTTTTTTTTTGTTTTAAATGCGGCGGTTTTGTCCGAATTCCGCCGGGTTGTTTCGTTCGGCCACGCCCCCGATTTCAGTCGCTGCATGCCAGCGCCGTGCTTCCACAATCTGATTGCGTTCGCCACAATCCCGGGGCATTCAGGGGAAATCGGCCGCAAATCCGAAATATTCGGGTAACACGTCGGACAACCGAAATCAAGCCCTTAGTAATGACCCCCAATGGTCCCACAAAAAAGCCCGCTTCAACATGTCAATGAATGGTAAAGGTACAAAATAAGGGATTTAAGCTGAGATATAGTACTGATTTGCGGATCACCAGGTCCAGGGGAGGGGATGAAAGTCCCACTTGTTCCGGAACGCCCACCACACCCCAAATGGTTCACAACACCCCCTTTTTAAAAACCCGATACTATCATTAAATTGGAGTGGCTGGGTTGACTTTCTGTCCTACGGCTCCCTATTTTATTTAATAGGGAGCCGTTGCGGTAGCCAGAATAGCCCTCTTCTTAAGTGAGGCGGAACCTAGAGCCCCAAGCTAAGGACTAATTCCCATCATTAGTGGAATATGTGAGCATTGTGTAGTGTATAATATGGCTGCCAACCCCTCTGAAAATGAGGTAACAAGACAATTTCTTATGTTCTGGTCCGGCTCCATAAACGTTGACAGTCTCCTCCTCGCTATTACGGAAAAGAGAAGAGCATGATCGCTGGAACCTCGGGTAACTACAGGCAGAGGAAAATTGGATCAGGATAAAATAAGACAGCAAAAGTTTGCCCATACTTTTATGAGAGTTATAAGTATGTAAAAAATTTGTTCAGGCCGGTAGATAGGGAATCCTTTCTTCGATTTCTGTTGATGCAAAGACTCCCGCCCTGTGCATGTGTGCGTTATTGGACCCTGACCCAACACAAACCATTTCGCATGGCTTAAGCCTTCTATGCAGGGTAGATACCAGGCCAATTTCTTCGTAAGCCAGTCGTACCATGTATCTCAGCACTGCCAGTGTTGTATTGTCAGATCTGGAAATGTAACATCCATGTAATTTAAACCAGGAGAATAACATTGGCCCTTAACTGACCAGCCCCATTCATCCATGATATAAGAGAGGAAACAGGGGGGCTCATCCTACCCTTCCTGTCAGTAGGGATGCTGAATCTCACCGTGTTAAACTTTTTCTACCTTTTCACAGAAGACTCCAGAGCTGGGGAACTGCACACCTGGAGCTGTTTATGGTGGTCCTCTTATTTACATGTATATAATGTATTAGAACTTTTTATATTAAAGCAGTCTTATTGTGATGACAGATGTGAATGTGACACCAAAGGTTCATGAAGGTTCCCTGCCATTCCGGTAGAATACGCCTAGGCTGTAGTCCTCCATAAGTCCTTCTATACTGTTCTAAATATCTTCCAACTGTGGTGGCCAAAAATGACTTCCATATCTCAATGAATAGTTCTTTTGCGACCTTGTATTCTGCATAGAAAATAAGATGCTGTTTATAGCTACAAAAACACCACTAGAGGGCAGTGATACATATTTTACACTGTATACTTTGATTATTAGGCCAGTGAATAATGGATTGCATTTATACTATCATTATCTATGACGCTGTCGTGTCGACAACCAGTACCAAAGTCCATGATTGAAAATACCTGAGATAAAAGCTATGGTGGAGGCCTAGGGAGGAAGTACACTTCATGATTGAAGCTTGCTGGAACTTATTAACCCATGTCATATGTAAGTTAAAATGTAACAATTTCACCGTACTCATCAGGCAAAGGGGTCCTAAGGAAGTGGATGGTTATTTCCGCACTAGGTATGGAACTAAGTACAGATCCCTGCCTGACTGTATCACGGACCATCTTAACTTGTCTATTTTTGGTCCATTTACAAACACTTTGCAACATATTTGGGGACATGTGGTCCTTTTATTTTTGCTTATTGTTTTTTTCATTTTTTTGTGACTGTTTGTGTTTTGGGGACTTTTCCTGCGACTTTCGCTGTCGTTTCTCTAGTACAAATAACACATTTGTCTGCACTTGGTGGCAGTGTGTTTTGGTGTCTTTTAGGTTCTTAGGTTTTTTGTGCGCTTTACAAGTTATGGATCACTTTTTTTGCTTACACTTTTGCATTTTTTAAAAACAAAATCTCACCTGGTCCAGGCAAGGTACAGAGGACGGTTTTTTTTTTTTCCTGGAACGCTGTTTTAACTGAAATTGGAATAAGTTTTGACATGCTTTAAAAGGAACCTGTCATCAGAATTGGCCTTATAAAACCCTAATTACTATTATGTTGTCAAGCAGCGAGGCAGATTACCGTATACACTTGAAGTAGAACCTGACCCAAGTATAATCAGTCAGAGGCCACTGATTCTTTGATTGACTCAAGTATAGCCTAGGGTGGGAAATCATTGGTCACAAACCGCCCCAGTATAGGGTATAACCACTGCCCGCCAGCCCCTGTAGTATATAGGCTGCGAGCAGCCCCCTGTATCTATAGCCTGCCAGCACTGTAAGTTATACCAGTCCCTGCCCCCTAGTCTGAACCATTACCTCCTTTGCATATATCCAGTGCCTCCCCCTTGTATATAGCCAGCCATTGCCCCCAGATATAGCCTATGCCTGGCCCTCGATACATCCAGTGCCCCCCCCACCCGACATATAATATGCAGTGGCCCCCTACCTTACCAAAAAAAAAAAAAAACTCTGTAACTCCATTTTGGACACCCCTCAGTCCTCATCTTTCTTCAGCTCCGGCTCGTCTTCGCTCCAGGCGTGGTATTTGGCACAACCATGATGTCACCTCGTCTTGTTGTGCCGTAAACTTGATGTTGGGCGCGGCAAAAAAAGTCGCAAATGAGCACATAACCAGAAAAAAGTCTCGAAAATAAAGGAACTGCAAGCCAAAGTGTGATACTTGCCCCAAATTCAACAATTCCTTTACATGCCTATCCAGCTCCATACATCAAGTATATAAAAGGCACTTACCAACGGCTACTTCTATTACAACATCCCCAATCCTGTATATACGATGCGCAGTGCACATTGTAACATTCAGGTTTTCACCCTCTATCCTCTTATGTCTTCAAGAATGCTTGACACAAAGATCATCCTTGTTGGTAGTATAAAATCTGGTCGAAAGGAAACCTATTGACATAAAGAATCGGCAGAGAGATCCTATCAGATTTCTTGAAGTGGACAAAAAGTCCTGACTCATCGCATAACTTATGACGCCATAGGATGTCCCTGTGAGCATATGAACATTGTGGTGTATGATACAAACTAGTGCGCACAACGGGAATATTTTCAGAGTTGTTGACAGTGGTCAGGGCCGACTCCAGTTTCCGTGGGCCCTTTGGGCGACAGAGCCTCAGTGGGCCCCTTTGCTGTAAACTGGCGTAGCGACATGGATTCATTTATACCTGCCATCCTCACCTCCATAAATTAATTATATGCATCCCCCATGGATTAATAATTTAGTCCAGGCCTCCCCTCACACCCATAGTTAATTATAATTCAAGACCCCACGCCCCACATAGATTATTTGCATCCCCTCCCGCCCATTATATGCAAGCCCCCTCCGCTCCCCCCAAACACTATAAGTGCAGCCCCTACAGGCACCCCCATTCATTATACAAGCCCCTCCTACCCCCCCCCCCACTTATCATATACAGCTCCCTCTTCATCCCCCCAGTCATTATATAAAGCCCCCTTATCACCCCCAGTCATTATATAGAGCCCCCTCCTCACCCCCCAGTCATTATATACAGCTCCTTCCTCACCCCCCACTCCATGCTATACAGCTCCCCTCTTCATCCCCCCACTCTTATATAGAGACCCCCTCCTCACCCCCATCTATATAGAGCCCCCTCCTCACCCCCCATTCATTATATAAAGCCCCCTCCTCACCCCCAGTCATTATATAGAGCCCCCTCCTCACCCCCCAGTCATTATATACAGCTCCCTCCTCACCACCCCCACTCATTATATACAGTTCCCTCTTCATCCCCCCACTCCTTTATAGAGCCCCCTCCTCACCCCCAGTCATTATATAGAGCCCCCGCCCCCCTCACCCCAGTTCATATATATAGAGCCCCTCCTCAACCCCCCAGTCATTATCTAAGCCCCCTCCGCACCCCCCAGTCATTAGTAACAGCTCCCCTCCTCCCCCCCCACCCACTCATTATATTAAGTTCCCTCTTCATTCGCCCCAGTCATTATATACCCCCTCCTCCCCCCCGTCATTATATAGAGCCCCCTCCTCACCCCCCAGTCATTATATAGAGCCCCCTCCTCACCCCCCAGTCATTATATACAAGCCCCCTCCCTCACCCCACCCCCACTCATAATACAGTTCCCTCTTCATCCCCCCACTCACTTAATAAAGCCCAAAAGCCCTCCTCACCCCCAGTCATTTATGTAAAGCCCCTATCACCCCATTCATTATATAGAGCGCCCTCCTCACCCCCATTCATTATATAGAGCCCCTCCTACCCCCCGTCCTTATAGATGAGCCAGCCCCTCTCACCCCCATCATTATATAGAGCCCCCTCCTTTCCCCATGGACTATAATAAAGTATCCCTCAGTCTTTATTCTATGTCCGGAGCTTCCCCTCACGGTCCCTCCCTCCTCCTGCTGCCGGCAGCCGCACAGCGCTTCTCGTGCAGCGCTGGCAGCAACACACGGAGCGTCACTTTACAACACGCTAGTACCCACCGTACGGCTGCTTGGGACAGGGGTTCCCGCAATGAGCGCCACTTTACATGCCAGCACCCGGCACGGCACGACTGCTTGGGGAGATATTGCCACGAGTGGGCCCTCCCAGCAGGCTGTGGGCCCCGGCACTTCCCCGGTTGCCGGGTGCTGGCGCCGCCTGACGTGTCTACACACAATATGGGGCATTTTATTATTTTCGCGTTATTGTTGTATTTTTGCGGTTCGTCGGCGCCCCCCCATTTAGTCTGTATTCTGCCCTGTGATTGTACATTGTGTAACGCCTTAAGGTATTTGGTGCACTACAAGAAGAACAATTGAGCGTCAAAATGTCAACCCAAATTCAAGAAGGGAGTTAGAAGTCTGTGACTTTTTGTTCATCTAGTTGTGCGCCAAAAAAGTGAGTGCGAAACTAGAAGTTCCAGGAAAAGTGTTGGGCAGTCCAAATTGAGGTACACAAAAAAAAAAGCCTGTGGGTCAGAAAATCTAATGAGCACCTACCTAAATTAAATATGACACACAATACAATGGCATGGGGGCCTCCAAAAACTGGTACAAATCAGATCATAAACCATCCTCCAATATGCATTTCCATCTATGCAGTAAGGCCAAAACATGAAGGAAGTCACCAGCACAGGAAGCTGGGAAGACCTAAAAGTTCACACTGCATCAGGGTTGTCCATTATACTCTCCATTTTAGGAGAGTGTAATAACGGGAAGATTATAAAAAAAGTCCTCTTCCATAAATGTCTGACATATTTCAGGTTCTGCCTCTGGAACCTGCTGATTATTACTGTTACATTGCTTCATTTCTGCCCTTTAGATATTAACCACATAGTGACTCCCATACTGCTGGAGAAGACCCAGAATAATTCTGAGGTAAGTCCATTTTCAACTATATAGTTCATAGAGTTACATGTATCCTGTATCTGGTGTGGTTAGAGTGGCATGTTTGGGGACTGTCATACAGGGGGACACTATCTGATCCAAGTACAAAACCTTCCTTTATTGTAGGACGGGCGGTGATTGTTTTCTATAGGGATCTATGAGTTTTGGTGATGGAACAATAAAATATTTTTTTATAAACTTTAGTGGCAGGAGAAAGGGACTGAAGTCAGCTTTGAATGTGCTTATCATCTGCCGGTCCTCAGGGGGTTTGCTTTTTACGCTGGGTTTCCACATTTGATCAGTAGAAGAAAATCCATTGTAACGGTCAATCTTCAGACACTGTAGCTTTATTGCCACAATGGAAATTTTAACAAATCTTCTAAGCTACAGTGTCTGCAGTAGCCTCCATCTGCCAGTAACTGTCAGCGTACACGTCGGGAGCTTTCGTGATGTATACGATAAGAGTATACAAAAAAACGAGATGTGAACCCAGCCTTACAGGTGTTGTAGGGACACCACATGAATGCAAGATCTGCCAAAGTGTTGCCCTCATGAAGAAAGTGCCACCTCATGGAGAAATTTTAGAGTAGCTGATTTGTCTCCATAGACTGTGAGGTAGTAAACTCAACACCACAACTCCACCTATGAGGCACTTTAGGTAAACTCACATACACACATAAATAGTTTTTCCAAACAATTAACCGCCACTGTCAGATCTTCTTTCTATGTGCCGGACTCCCAACCAGCACTGCGTCTTCCGGGCAAATCTCCATCATATACATCTCCATCCATCTCCACAAATCTCCTTTTTTTCTGCCAGCTGTGACTTCACATTATGCAATAAAAAGAGATATCAAAAACACAAAAACAAGTACCGTATTTTCCGGACTATAAGGCGCACATAAAAGCCTAGGATTTCCTTAGAAATTACTTAAATTGATATTCAATGTTTGGTAATTATGCTCAGTTTTGGGTATAATGCATACTCGTCAACTTTCCCATAACACACAGACGACTTCCATACTAAACGGAAGACCTCTAAGAGAAATGTCCTTTCTAGAATTCCCACTTTACTTGAAATCTCATACGTTTTCATAAAAATAATCATCCCCAAGTCAGCCAAATATGACTCTCCTCATACCATTTTCATATGAGATGAGTCAAGTTTAGAGGCTGTAGGGAGATTGTCTCTTAAGAAGCCCCTATCTTCCGTTCTATAGTACCAAGAAACATACTGCTAGTGTCAAATTAAAGATTAGGATTTCATTTTTAAGATAGCATCAGGTGGTTTTGTGAGCTACTGAACTAGAGATACAGAAAGCTAAATATCCAAGCTGCAGTTCCCGCTTATTTTTTAACTGCTTGTATGTCCAAGTTTGTAGATTGTAGAACTGTAAGCTTGATGGGATGAGATTCTCTTCTCTAATATGACACCTGCAGTATGTATCTAAGTGATATCAAACCGATGAGAGACTACTCCTGCAACCACTAAACTTGACTCATCTCATGTGAAAATGGCATGAGAAAAGTCAGTCATATTTGCTTGACTTTTTATAGGTAAACAGATTAGATTTCACATAAATGAGCGAAGTCTAGAATTTCATAGCCTATATGATGGGAGTAGTAGGGCTCCTTTTTGCCATCAAGTTTCTCTCCAGCACAGCGAATACAAGATCCACACATAAAAAGTTTTAGATGCTATATGCAAACATACAGTAGGAACAGAAAGTATTTAGACCCCTTTAAATTTTTCACTCTTTGTTTCATTGCAGCCAACTGATAAGTTCATTTTTTATCATTAATGTCTACTCTGCCCTCATCTTGACAGAAAGAAAAACAGAAATCCAGATATTTTTGCTAATTTATTAAACAAGAAAAACGTAAATTTTACATTGTCATAAGTTTTCACACTCTTTGATGTGACACTTATATTTAACTCTCATGCTTTCATTTCCTTCTGATCCTCCTTGAGGTGATTCTACTCCTTCATTGGAGTCCAGCTGTGTTTAATTAAACCCATTGGACTTGATTATGAAAGGCACCTGTTTATATAAGACCTCACTACTTACAGTGCATGTCAGAACATATGAGAATCATGAGATCTAAGGAACTGCCCAAGGAGCTCAGAAACATAATTACGGCAAGGCACAGATCTTGCCAAGGTTACAGAAGAATTTCTGAAGCTCTCAATGGAGCACAGACCCTTAAACGCAACTCTTCCTCGGCCTGGCTGTCCTGACCTGTCTACTACTTAATTCTTATTTCAGAATGGAATTTTTACCACAGCCAACCAATCCACTGCTTTGTGAGTGCCTACAGGAAGGACCAATACCGATTCAGCTTGATACCTGCTGCTGTGTGGATAGTTTCTGCCATTAAAGAGACCGTGAGTTACTTCAAGATTTCTGATCCCTGGCCTGATGCTAGCACCACGGGCCTCCCCTTCACCATCCATGCTGAGATCTGTAACCAGAAACACACATCTCCCTGCTTATCCTTACCCGGGACACATTCTACTACAGCCAGCCTATGCATGATGGGAGACCATGTGACCTACGGCCGCCATATGAAGTAAGGGAACATTGGTCACTATCCCAAAATTAAATAAAGGAAACCAGTATCCATATAAAAAAGGCAGTACACTGATTTGATCATTTACGGTCCGATCCATTGGTAAGTGCTTGATTCCTTTTATATATCTTTACTTCATTGATTGTTACACATTCTACTGAGTACTATTTATAAGAAATGTATTTACTGTTTTATTTTTGTATAGATGTTGTAGGGCAGCACGGTGGCTTAGTGGTTGCAGCACTGGAGACCTGGGTTCAAGTCCCAGGGTCAATATGTGTAAAGAGTTTGTATGTTCTCTCCGTGTTTGTGTGGGTTTCCTCCGGGTCCTCCGGTTTCCTCCCACACTCCAAAACATACTGGTAGGTTGATTAGATTGTGAGCCCCATTGGGGACAGGGACCGATTCGGCAAGTTCTGTGCAGCACTGTATAATCTGTGTGCACTATATAAATAATTAGAAAAGACTCATAGTCACTCAGCATGTGACCAAAAATAGCCCTTAGGCCAACCGGGCATATAATAATAAAATTTAGCTTTTATTAGGATTTCATTTAAGAACAACTGAACTGAAAAATGTTAAAATACACAATGGGCAGTGACTGGGAAGTCGGATGCAGCAGGATTGGTATGCTCAGTTAATGTTCATAAAGAACTGATGCTAGAGGGATTGATCAGTTCTCTCTCTTAAAGCAGCCGACGCTACAATGGGCATCTAAAGGCATCTCAAAGTCATCCCTGAACTTCCTGCTATATTCAACACTTCACCAATCTCAAAGGCTTATAGATTGGCCTGTATGTAACCTCCGAACCTAGCATTTTCCCTCTGCTATTTCCCACTTTGCAAATTTAAAATGTATTGCTCAACCAGACCCTCCCGACACGTTTCGCCGAAACTGGCGTCATGAGGGGTTTAGGGCAGTCAGCCTTAACAGCTGCATAGTGGTTGTGGCCTTAGTGTGGAGACATACAAACGGTTCAGATACATAATTTGCAATACTATCTCCTTGCGCCTCTTAGCAGAGAACATGCCCTACGGTAAACCTCTTAGGGGCAGGGGTGTGTCCGTTTTTGGACTGTCCCGCTAGAGCACCCCTGGATCCACCGGTGGGCCCAGGATCTAAACCAGGTACATCACATGACGACAAAATTTGAAGACACCGACATTCTATTTCTAAGGGGTTGATGGACAGAGGTCAACCAGGATAATTTTACCTAGTGTGTCCAACGATCCCCAGTCTGACACTGGTTTCTTTTTCATAATTAAGAAGAACAAGCTACTAAAAGAAACCTATGTAGTATGGAGGATCAGGCATGTCCTAATCCAACGTGCCCAATCCTTTATTTTGCCAGTATCTGCCATGGGAGGATGTTGGGACACCCCAATACACATTTGATTATCAGCGGGTAATACCGATATTACTTTTATATGTATGGGCAACTTTTAAGATAAATGATGGAAAGACCAACAAGATGGTGATGAAATTGTAAAAGCGCAGCCCTCCTTCTCAACCAGTGGTCATCCAGTAGTGAAGCCCTATAAGTAGAGGCAGTCCCCGGGTTACATACAAGATAGGGTCTGTAGGTTTGTGCTTAAGTTGAATTTGTATGTAAGTCGGAACTGTATATTTTATCACTGTAATCCCAGACAGAACTTTTTTGGTCTCTGTGACAATTGGATTTTAAAAATGTTGGATTGCCATAAGAATCAATATTAACACTAAAGCTTCATTACAGACGCCTGTGATAACTGTTACAGCTGTTTATTGTAGCATAGGACTAAAGTACAATTAATTACCAACATCCAGAGGTCTGTTTGTAACTAGGGGTCGTATGTAAGTCGAGTGTTCTTAAGTAGGGGACCGCCTGTATTTCGGTGTCCTCCTAAACAATTAACTGGTTGGGGCAAAAAACATAAATGTACTTAACAGGAAGGGTCAGAGCAGGCTTCTTTTTTTGTCCTTTTTATCATTCTTTTTCTTTTTGTTCATTTAATATTGTTCTGTCATTGTTTGTACTGTACTCTGTGTATTCTTTCTGCTGCTGTAACACTGTGCAATTCTCCGCTGTGGGACTAATAAAGGATTATTTTATCTTATCTTAAATACATATAACATTTTTCTTGAGTACAGTCTTCCATGGTGGATGTTTACTAGTGATGGACATCATTCTGGAGTTAGGAAAACCTGTTTTGGACAGAGGAGCTTTAGCAACAAAGGGGAAAGTACTTACAGTTATTGTCATTCTACATGAATGATACATTGGAAAAGAGAAGACCAAAAATAGCATCTAATGATTCCAAATACATGTATTCATATTGTTAGCAAGTGTTTACTATTTGACGATGAAGAATATGACTATGACCCTGATTATGATAATGAAAATTGTGATTCTGATTATGATGATGAAGATTATAATCATCAGCATTATGACTATCATTGTCATGCTTAGTAGCTGCGGTAATATGGAGAGGATTACATTATGGGATATTAGCACTCATAATAGGCCGTACACAGATACTCTGATTACAATGGAGAAAAAGTTGAATTGTATAATTTCTCAGAACAAACCAATCACACCAGGGGTCCACATTTGTGTCTGTTAGCAGAATACAAAATGTGAAGGTGGCAGAAATACATCCGTGGCTCTGAGATTTGACTTTTAAGATGATGAATCATTGCACAGCAGGGTACTGTACGTCTCAAGAAATAAGGGGGTGCATGTGTTTCACCCATGTAGTAGGACACATCCATGTACTGTGATATCAATGTGTGCATTACCTCTATACGGTGACATCACTCTGTGTATTACTCCGGCCTCATATCATATCTCTTGGGTTACAATGTTATGACTCTCAGCCAGAACACTATATAATCAGTCTCGATAGACTGGTCATCTCCTGATCTCATCACACATAAGTGGCCATGTCTATTCATGATAAATAGGAAAAATACACATCTACTTTCATTCATTCCTTTAGAATGACCTCTAATTCTGAGACCTTCCTGCATTTTGCTTGTTCTATGAACCTCCGGCCCGGCTGGAAGTATCAGTGGGGGCTTTGGCCTCCTCAGTGTAGATACACGGGCAACACTTCAAAGCATGGTGTACGTGGACAAGCAAGTAAACGCTATACAGATCACATATAAAGACGTCCTAGCCTAAAAAAGGTCTTCTTGCGTGGACTGAAAGTTTATTAGTAAATAGCTGCATGTGATACATCAGAACACGTTTTGGCATGTATCTAAGCCTTTGTCAACTAAATAGCAAACTACTCAAACACCAAACTGAAATAGAAAAAACATTGGGGCAGATTTACTTACCAGGTCCATTAGCGATCCAGCGGGGCGTTCTCTGTGGTGGATTCGGGTCCGGCCGGGACTCACTAAGGTAATTCCTCCGCCGTCCACCAGGTGGCGCTGCTGTGCTGAAGTTCCCTGAGGTCCGCTGGAATGCACTCAAGTTCACCGGCCTCTACCTGGTGAAGGTAAGTGCAAGTCCCACGACACTTTTTGTTTTTTAAATACGGCGGTTTTACCGAATCCGTCGGGTTTTGTTCGGCCATGCCCTCCGATTTCCATCATGTGCATGCCAGCGCCGATGCGCCACAATCCGATCGCGTGCGCCAAAATCCCGGGGCAATACAGGGAAAATTGGCGCAAATTGGAAATATTCGGGTAACACGTCGGGAAAACGCGAATCGGGCCCTTAGTAAATGATCCCCATTGTGTCTCCTATATTGCCGTCACACCACCGGCACCTTGCAAGCAACAAATGCATTTGATCAATTAAATAAAATTGGTTGATTCACAAGTAAAAAAGCCATTTACTTTAAAGGAGTGTCCAGAATGGGGGTGATAGAAAGTGTCTCCCTGGTTAATATTTGTACATTGGAAGCAATGTACCATTTTTTCTGCTTGCTAGAAAAGTCTGTTGTGAAATTCCAAAACCTGCCTTTACCAATTGATCCCACAAACTCGGGGCTTTCTTGTTACAGATTAAGGGCAGATTTTGGAATTATTCTATCCCAGGGAATACTGCTGAAGTAATTTCCAGCGATTTCTTACTTTATTATCGACTTTATAATTAAAAGGGTGAAATTGGTGAGGGAAAAAAACACCCTTGTTTCAGAGAAGTTTGGGATACATCAGAGCAGGGATAATCAAGTTGTCTTAATCTATTTTCCATTTCATCTACTGTAATCTAGTCTAAAGAGTTAGCTCATGAGACACAGTTCTCTGTGAGGATACAGAAACTGCTTTGGCCTCCTCAGACCATGGAACATTACTCAAGTGACATCCAGTGGCCCTGAAATTCCACTGAATTAAAAATCCTTTTAAATATGTTCAGCTTTTTTTTTAAATATGTTCAGCTTTTTTTTAAATATGTTCAGCTTTTTGACCTATTCTTATGTTTATTCTTTGTGTGACATCATACTTTGTGTGAGGCTTCAGCCTCTTGATGTATCCGGAGGGATCCTGCGCAGCGTTTATTTCTAAGCCGGCTGAAAAATCGCCGATTGCAGCGAGTGTGCAGGCATGGGGACAGTTACGCCGGGGACAGTTGTAAAGAAAAGTTATACAATTTTCCAATATACTCTGTTTAATTTTACGACGGTTTTTTAGATCTGTTTGATGTCATTCGAAATAAAAAGAGATTCTATACTTCCAGTGGATAGAAATCTGTCCATAATCATGTGATGTCACACAGGTGCACAAGCCATCATTGTCACACGGCTCTGATTACTCTCTGTGCTACCAACAGCTCATGCACCTGTGTGACATCACATGAGCATGGACAGATTTCTATCCACCAGAAGTAAGTATAAAAGCTTTTTATAAAATATTTTATGGAATGATAGCCAGCTGACATCTCTGTGCATGGACACTCTGCTTTCTACCCTGTGTTGGGAGGGTCAATGAGGGAGTGAGCCGGGCACAGAGGGGGTAAGGTCCTGCAGTCCCAGATGCTTGCAGAGAACACCTCCCTCCCCATTATTTCCACTTATCGTATTTTTCAGACTATAAGGCGCACAAAAATTCCTTAGATTTTCTCAGAAATCAAAGGTGCGCCTTATAGTCCAGTGCTCCTTATATATGAACCGTACTTACAGACAACAGCTGCCTTGAACAGTGCACAGGTCTGCCACCTGCTGGTCATTCATCCTTATAATCAGGTGCGCCTTATATATGAACCTAGATGTTTTAGCAGGCATTTATTGATGGTGCGCCTTATAATCCGAAAAATACGGTAATATGGCAGCTCAGAAAATCCCAGTATTGATCCGTTAGCAGAGAGATTGTATTGATTCATTGTGCATCCCAAGTAGTTTCTGTACAACAGTCCGCTTACTACTGTCCTTGCCCCCTTAAAGGACACCTGTCATCAGGTCTGTGTCACTTGTCCTGTCACTACTACCTGTTGGAGCAGCTCACAAGGATCCCATCCCAGCCTTTATCTAGTTATTTCATACATTATTCATTGTAAAATCATCTATTCTTTATCATGTAAATGAGGCTGGTCACATGGTCAGAGGCAGTGATGTCACCCCTGTTACCCCTCCCCTCTCCTCCCCCTGCTCATGTCTGTGTGTAATGTATAGTAAAGCATTGCTAGTGTGTGTGCTGCATCTGCTGACATGCTGCATCCTCCTAATATACAGGTGAGAGACACAGACATCAGCTACACATGAATCTGACATGTTCTGCTGTAACATGGCTGCCTGGAGCTGCTGTATCTCTCCTATACACAGACACATGCACACACAGGCTGCAGGGGGTGTGGCCACCAGCACCAGGAAGCATATCATTATACAGCATCACACCATTACACAGGCTGTCAGTAAGCACTGGGGGTGTGGCTGTGCCTCCCACTCATGAATAGAGTGGACAGCTTGAATATGCTAATGCTTCATTGGACATTTCACAGGTCATTTGCATACAGCTTTAGGACCTCATTGCTTAGGTTTACAGGCATGTAGAGGGACAATGAAGGGATAGAGGCAATGCTCTCTAATGGCAGTTTATGAAAATATATTTAGTTTAGGGGGGGTTATTTTGCATGACGGGTTCTCTTTAACTTGCATGTTGGCTGTAGCTGAACAATATTTTGTCTCAACTTTCTTTAGACCTCGTGTTATTATCAAGGATACATAGAGGGTCATCCACACTCGGCAGTGGCTATTAACGTGTGTTCTGGACTCAGGTAACCAAACTTATCTGTGGACGGTTTTTAACCAAAAAGGAAAAAACACCCACAAAGTGATTAAAGATGGTCATATATTTTAGAAATCTACCATAAATCAAGGCACTGGGGCTGTGGTTATATTATTATATTTGTTATTCATGGCCTCTTTCCTTTTAAAAATCAACATTTAATATTATGCTAATGAGTCTGAAGGGCTCTTGGGGTGTTACCAGAGCCCGTCCATGCTACAACTGCCCAGGCTGTTACACTTTCCCTCTCAAACTGTGTGAGATTACATCAGGCAGAGGGGGGAGTGCTGAGGGAGCAGGGGAGGGTGAGACAGAGTAACAGCCTGTGAAGCTACAGCTCGGTGAAGCTCTGGTAACGCCTCCAGAGCCCTTGTGGCTAATTAGCATATTTATACAAGTTGATTTTAGAAAGGAGGAAGCCATGAATAAAAAATATAAGAAGATTACCACAGTCACAACGTCTATGAGTGAGTAGCCCTGGTTTATCATGCTTGATTTTGGTGATAGATTTCATTTACAACATATCATTTGGATCCCTATTTTATCTGGGATTATCCGGGACCCCATACATATTAGTAAGTTGGCCGATCCCTTTAAAATCTGTGGGTTGGCTCACACACCTCTTATGTATTGTAGGGTTTGGGGGTAACTTAGCATCAAAGGTAGAAGCTTCCGGACCTCTCAGGCGACTTTTGTGGTGCTGAGCGCCAAAAACAGTAATGTAGCAGCTTGTAGCAATCCAAAAGAAAACGGCTTTATTCAGCTTTAAAACATTTACAGGAACAAAAAATAACAAACAGCCTAGCCTCTACTTAGGGCACTACCTCACTTCTTGAACCCTAACTCCCTTCTAGGTTCAAGGAACACTGCTGGGGTTCCTCCTCAGCGCTCTGGCTCTCAGTGAGCTCAAACAAAACAATGTCCTTACTGGATTCCAGTCCTCTTGGGACAGACCACCTGTCTGTCTCCAACTGGTCCCAAGTCCTGCTCCTGACTGCAGGACACACAGCACTGGCTTGCTGTGAGCTCTCCCTCTGGAGTTGGCCAGGGATGGGAGTGGTCAAGGTCCTTTTCAACCCTGGTTGTGGGTCGCTCTCCAGCGCCCCCTAGGTTCACACTCTTACATATCCTCCCCCTCAGCTCACCACTTATGGGGTGAGCGACCCTGGGACAAGACATGTAATGACGACGTCCCTTTTCACTTAAGTTAATATGTACAATGTCTGTCCACATTTTCTCAACTGTAGCGCGGTCTCATCTTCCAAGTTCCTGTCATTCTACTTTTCCTGGTTCTTGGCATTTTTGTTTCTTTGTTGAGGTTCTCAGACTGAACATTAACAATGACTTCCAACCATCGTTTGCTTTTGTGTGTTAAGAAACATGGTTCAGTTTCACAATTACTTTTTGAAAGGGAAGGGATGGGAGTGGTCAAGGTCCTTTTCAACCCTGGTTGTGGGTCGCTCTCCAGCGCCCCCTAGGTTCACACTCTTACAGTATATAGTAGAACTATTTCATGGTTAAACATTATATAGGTATTCATTATGTGTATCTCTCCATAGAGGCACCATGTACACAGATGACTTTATGTATATAATCGAGCCAGACGGACCTCTGATGGATTTTAGGCACAATGTGTACAATATTGAAGCTTCTGAGCCTAAATTAAAATGCGGTCTTCACCTATCCAACTCTGAAACTGAGGGAACATACACCGACAACGCAAAGGTACTGTACATTATCCTCCCATTTACTGAGCCTTCTAAACTGCATTGGAAGCTTAGGTAGTAAACCATGTCTACATTTTTGAATTTTTATTATTATACCATTGCCAATAATACAAGATATCAAAATCCAAACCAGGATTCTGACAAAAATGGATCATTTTGTCACCAGGGCTGGGGCCATAGGTAAGGCCATCTGCACACATTGCATAGGGTGAAAGTTATACAGAAATATGATGCAAGGACTCCCTGTTTGCTTGCCAAACTTCAGCGCTGGCAATGTAACAGTTCTTACAGTACCAGGGTTGCAGCCGGTATCAGTAATACTATGGGGCTTATTTACTAAGGGTACCGCGGCCGCATTTTCTTGGGTTTCCCGACCTTTCGGGCATTGCGCCGGGGATTGTATCGCATGCGATCATTTTGTGTCGCAACCGCGGCGGCTTTCATACGACACAAATCAGGGGGCGGGCCATGGGACGATGCAATGGATTCCGACTACGCGCGGTATTTAACAATTCAATTTGTGTCGCAAGTCATGCACTTACATTCACCGGGAGGAAGAAGGTGAACTCCAGTGGACCTGATCAGGGAAGCGTCACATGCAGGAAATTGGGCGCACAATCTTCATGAATCGCGGCAGATGGGCATTCTTGCGGACATTCCGGATCTGGGATGGCGCAGGGACCGGGTAAGTAAATCTGCCCCTATATGTCACTTTTACGAGGTAGTTGGTGTACAAGTAGGTTACCGCCCTTTTTATCATAGAATCATAATAATTCAGCACTTGGACCATGTGCAAAAAGTATAGTTTTTGAAAAAAAAAAAGAATGGCAATCCACATTCATTCGACGTTTCAGACAAATGACCTTCCTTAGATACTGGGGAACATATATAAACATGAAATAGAGTAAGTACAGTGTACTCTGAGACATACTACATAAGGACATTGCAGTTAATGGCTAACATGTAGCTTAACCCCTTCATGACCGTCATACGGCTATAATAATAATTCCTTTATTTATATAGCACACACAGATAACACAGCGCTGCACAGAGTTTGCCAAATTGGTCCCTGTCCCCAATGGGTCTCAGAATATAATCAACCTACCTGTATGTTTTTAGAATATGGGAGGAAACCGGAGGACTCAGAGGAAACCCATGCAAACACAGAGAGAACATACAAACTCTTTGCAGATGTTGACCCTGGGACTTGAACCCAGATCCCCAGTGCTGCAGGGCTGTAATGCTAACCACTAAGCCACCGTGCTGCCCAAGACCTGGACATTCAGGCACCAATGACCATCGGTCACAAAGAGGTTAATGGAAATCACAAAGAGGTTAATGGAAGAGGTGAAGGATTGTAAACTGAGCACACTGACATACCGGTGTGTGCCCCCTCTAGCAGGATCTGCTCTTCTTTTATCTTCCTATGCCCTTGTTTTTAAGAAAAAAAAGACTTACAAAATTATGGAGCTTTGGAGCCCGGAACCCCTCAGACTGTTTTGTATAATTTTTAAAGTGTTTTTATAAAAACAAGGACACAAAAATATGAAATAAGATGGGACTCTGCTAGAGGGGGCACAAACCAGCACATCGGTGTGCTTGATATAAAATCCTTCACCCTAGCTGTCCTTTAAAGAACAAAATTCTAAATCCGAAACAGGTAATGAGGCATCAGTAAGAAGAAAAAATCACTGGAAATTTCATGTATGCTCAGATATACAACAGTAATATAAAGGTATAGTACTGGAACAATGGACTCCTGGAAAATATTACTATAATATTATAGTACAGTTTTATAAATAGAGAAGGTATCCATAAAAAAAATTATCATTAGATATCAGATCTCGAGCAGATTTAGAGAAAAATAAGGCATCCAATGTTGCCATAAATTCTATATTTGCACTGTGTATAATGCACAAGACAAGCAAGCGATATCACAGTGCATGTAGTATAAAGCCCCAATGATGGGCAGTATCGGAAGTAATGATATAGTATATGCTGTGCAACAGAGGAGAAAAAGTTCAATGTGTACATATGGAACAAAATATTTTATTTGTTTACATAATTAAATGCACAATACATAGAAGTTAGCGTTAAAAACACTTAAAAAGCCAGACAGAAATAAGGTGCGAATGTCAAAGATATTGGGGTAGACTTACTTACCCGGTCCATTCGCGATCCAGCGGCGCGTTCTCTGTGGTGGATTCGGGTCCGGCCGGGATTCATTAAGGTAGTTCCTCCGACGTCCACCAGGTGGTGCTGCTGCGTTGAAGAGCATCGGAACGCACTCAAGTTCACCGACCTATTCCTAGTGAAGGTAAGTGCAAGCTCCGCGACCCTTTTTTTGTTTTAAATGCGGCGGTTTTTCCGAATCCGCCGGGTTTTCGTTCGGCCACGCCCCCGATTTCAGTCGCGTGCATGCCAGCGCCGATGCGCCACAATCTGATTGCGTGCGCCACAATCCCGGGGCAATTCAGGGGAAATCGGCGCAAATCGGAAATATTCGGGTAACACGTCGGGAAAACGCGAATCAAGCCCTTAGTAAATGACCCCCAATGTACCCACAAAAAAGCAGCTTCAACATATCAATATGAATGGTAAAGGTACAAAATAAGGGATATGAAGCTGAGATATAGTATAAAAAATGTTGAAAAAACAATGTGAGTACAGAAAAATTAGGTAGGTAACATTACCTCTGAGTTGTGGATAACCAGGTGCCAGGGAGAGGATGAAGAGGCCCACTTGTTCCGGAACGACCCAACTTAACCACACCCCTAAATGGTTCACAACACCCCCTTTAACCCGATACAATCAGTTAAAAGTGGAGTGGCGTGGGTTGACTTTCTGGCCTACGACTCCCTATTATATATTTAATAGGGAGCCGTTGAGGTAGCCAGAAGAGCCGGCTCTTCTTAGTGAGCGGAACCTAATGAGCCAGCTAAGAGCCGTAATTCCCATCATTAGTGGAATATGGTGATCAGTGTGTAGTGTATAATATGGCCGTGCCGACCTCTGGCTGAAAATGAGGTAACAAGTCACATTTCTGGTCGGCTCCATAAACGTGGACAGTATCCTAGCTATTACGGAAAAGAGAAGAGCAGGATCGCTGGAACCTCGGGGGTAAATACAGGCAGAGGAAAAGTGGAATCAGGATAAAAGAAGACAGAAAAAAGACAGAAAAAGTTTGGCCATACTTTTATGAGAGTTATAAAAAGTATGAAAAAATTAGTTCAGCCGGTAGATAGGGAATCCTTTCTTCAGATTTCTGTTTGATGCAAAGACTCCCGCCCTGTGCAATGTGTGCAGTCTATGGGACCTGACCAACACAAACCATTTCCATGGCTTAAGCCTTATATGCAGGGGAGATACCAGGCCAATTTCTTCTGCAGCCAATCGGACAATGTATCTCAGCAGCTGCCAGTGTTGTATTGCAGATCTGGAAATTGTACAATCCAATGTAAAGTTAAAACCAGGAGAAGTAACAATTGCCCTTTATAGGGTCACTGTAAAAACTGCAAGAAAAATCTGACGCAGATTTTAACTGACAAGCCCCATATCATCCGGAATATAGAGCGGGAACAGGGGGGCTCATCCTACCCTGCCTTTCAGTAGGGATTACTGAATCTCACTGTGTTACTTTCACTATTTTCACAGAAGACGCCAGAGCGGGGAACTGCACACCTGGAGCTGTTTATGGTGGTCTCTTATTTACAGGTATTTAATGTATATAGAACATTTTATAGTAAAAGCAGTTGTGTTATTGTGATGACACCAAAGTTTCAAGAAGGTTCCCTGCCAATTCTGTAGAGTACGCCTAGGACTGTAGTCCTCCATAAGTCCTTCTACTGTTCTAAATATCTTCCAACTGTGGCCAAAAATGACTTCCATATCTCAATGAATAGTTCTTGTGCGACCTTGTATTCTGACATAAAATAAGATGCTGATATACTACAAAAACACCACTAGAGGGCAGTAGATACATATTTTACACTGTATTACTTTATTATTTAGCCCATGAATAGATGGATTCATTTATACTTATCATTATCTATGACGCTGCTTGTCTACACAGTACCAATTCCATGATGAAAATACCACGTCAGTGATTGAGAGCTTGCTGGAACTTATTAACCATGTCAATACTGTAAGTATAACGACTAATAAAGTGAAGGGGTCTAAAGAAGTGGGAGGGTTATTATCCGCACTAGGGATTGGACTAAGGACATGATCCCTATCCATGACTGTATCACGGACCATCTGAACTGTCTATTTTTGGTCAGTACAACACTTTGCAACATATTGGGGAACGTGTCTTTATTTTTGCTTGCTAATTTTTTCATTTTTGTTGCGACTTTTTGTGTTTTTGGGACTTTTCCCTGCGACTTTCGCTGTCGTTTCTCTAGTACACCTTTGTCTGCACGTTGTGCAGTGTGTTTTGTGTCTTTAGGTTCCAGATATTTTGTGCGACTTTACAGTTATGGATCACTTTTTTTGCTTACTTTTGCAATTTTTTAGGTGCAAATCTGCACCTGGTCCAGGGCAGGTACAGAGGAAGGTTTTATTTTTTCCAATGTAAATTGGAATTAGTTGACATGCTTTAAAAGGAACCTGTCATCATAAATTGGCCTTATAAACCATTACTAGTATGTTGTCAAGCAGCTGAGCAGATTACCGTATACACTTGAGTATAAGCTGACCCAAGTATAATCAGAGGCCACTAATTTTAAAACAAAAACAGGAAAAACCTATTGACTCAAGTATAAGCCGAGGGTGGGAAATGCAGTGGTCACAACCTCCCCCAGTATAGGTTGTGACCACTGCCTGCCAGCCCCTCTGTAGTACATAGCCTGCCAGCCCCCTAGTATGAAACAAGTAGCCTCCTTGCATATAGCTTATGCCTGCCCCCCTTATACAGCCCGTCCCTCGCCCCCCCCCCCCCTCCCATTGTCCCGTACATATATATGCAAGTGGGCCCACGCCCCGCTACCTTACTAAAAAAAAAAAAAAACTCTGTACTCACCTTTCAGACACCCCTGCAGGTCCTCATCTGTCTTCTGTCTTCAGCTCCGGCTCCGTCTTCAGCTCCGTGCGTGGTCCTGTCGCACACACCATGATGTCAGCCTCTTGCTGAAATCATAGTGTGTGCCGATGACAGCGCGTAAACTATGATGTTGGCGCAAAAAAAAGTCGCAAATGAGCACAAGAACCATGAAAAGTCTCGAAAATGAAAGGAAAATGCAAGCCAAAAGTGTGATACATGTGCCCCAAATGCAACAAATTCCTTTACATGCCTATAAAGCTCCATACATCAGAAGTATATAAAAGGCACTTACCCAACGCTACTTCATATTATACACATCCTGTATATACGCAGTGCAAATTGTAACATTCAGGTTTTCACCTCTATCCCTCCTTAGGTCTTCAAGGCTTTGGACACAAAGATCATCTTGGTGGGAGTAGAAATCTGGTCCAAAGGAAACCTCATTGACATAGAAAGAGATTCGGCAGAGGAGATCCTATCAGATTTCTTGAAGTGGACAAAAAAGTCCTTGAATCATCGCATAACTTATGACGCCATAGGATTGTCCTTGTGAGAATATGAAGCATTGTGGTGTATGATACAAACTAAGTGCATGCACACGGGAATGAGTTCAGAGTTGTTGACAGTGGTCTACACACAATAGGGGGCATTTATTATTTTTCGTGTTAGGTGTTGTATTTTCGGCGCCCCATTTTTAGCTGTATTCTGCACTGTGATTGTACATTGTGTACAGCCTTAATGTATTTGGCGCACTACAAGAAGAACAAATGAGCGTCAGAAATGTCAAACCACATTCAAGAAGGGAGTTAGAAGTTGGTAGACTTTTTGTTCATCTATTTGTGCGCCAAAAAAGTGAGTGGAAATTAGAAGTTCAGGAAAAGTGTTGGGCGTCCAAATTGAGCAACAATAAAAAAAAGCCTGTGAGTGTCAGAAAATCTAAATTGAGGCGCCTACCTAATATAAATATGACACACATCAATGGCCGCCAAAAAACTGGTGCAAAGCAGATAATAAACATCCTCCAATATGCATTTTATGTACGGAAGTAAAGGTCAAAACATGAAGGAATCTTTAACTAGTGGCTGGGCAGCACCAGCAAGGAAGCTGGAAGACTAAGTTCACACTTGCATCAGGGGTTTCCATTATACTCTCCATTTTAGGAGAGTGTAACGGAAATTAAGAGCTGCAGGTAAATGGAATGGGGCAAACTTATCAGGGCCTCTAGCTTATTGCTAGTACTTGCGATTATTTAGCCTAATCTGCTACCTTCTCGCCAGTGAGACGTGATAGGGGGGGGTTAGCCAGAAGTGGGCAGGCGCGGGACATCACTGGCCCCGCGCCTGCGCACTTGCTGCAGCCAGTGACTTTTCACATGTGATGAGTCGCCGACCGGGTGCAGAAATAAACTCTGCTCACAACCCTGCCCGATACATCAAGGGACCGGAGCCTCTTAATGTATTGCGCTGCAAAATTGCAGCGTTGGGGCTATCATACGCCGACGTGTGATAAATATCCCCCAAAGTCTCTGTTTAACTTTTGTTTCCCTTTGACTTCAATGTAGAGAAGGTTACCTTCCGTTACAATTCCATTAAAATAGTAGAAAATATACGCTATCTACTGCCCTATCTTATCAACAAATGTGAACTGAGCCTTTTACAATAAATCCTCAAACCCAAACTTCTACCCATATAAAAGAATATTCATGAATTCCACCCAGAAGGCAAATTTGACCACATCTTGGACATGAATAGACCACATCTTGTGCCCTCACATCATCCTCCCTATTGGTGTTCTCCACTAAAATCCCCACTGACTTCTTCAGGAGTCCATCTATGAGTCAACCTCCAAAAAGGGACAATGGCGGGGTCTTCTTTGCAGAAGGAATAAGCGAAGAAACTGGGACCCCAAATGTTCCATACATTCCTAATCTACTGTTAAATGTAGTTTTCTTTCAGTTAAAGAAGATGAAGTGAATGAGTAATAAAATGTATTGAATACCCTTTAGGAGAGAAAACAGAATGACACTGTCTGGACTGGCGCGCTGGCGCGGGGCCTGTGATCCGCACAACTCAGCCTTCATTTCCTTGGTATGAAATATTTTGCACAACACTTGTTCATGCGTCTATTAAGTTATTATTATTATCATTTGTGGTAACTTTTGTGCAGATGGATCGTGACAAGCTGCTGGTGAGCTCTGCCACCTTCATACATGACTTGGGTCATGTTCTGGGAATGAAGCATGATGCTCCGGGATGCAGATGCCAGTCTGAGAAGCTAGCCTGTGCCATGGCTGGAGAAGGCTTGTAAGTAGAATGGGCATATACATAAGGAATTATCATCTCAAACCAATAATTGCATGTCAATAATTTTACAGCCCTGACCCTGGTGCACCAAGGGGTGCCCACTATTACTCAAATTTGTGCAATGCCCACTCACCTTTTTACTACTGAGCAATACTGGGGGAGATATATTATCTTATCTTAAAGCCTCAACTGCAGGGCGGGCGGTGGCATGGACCCCCTATCCCACCATATTTAGTCTTTGCCGGAAAACCATTGGAGACTACAGCTTAAATCTCAGCCAAATCCTGACCTGGCAGAGATTAATTTCAGTGTGCTGTCCGGATCTACTAAGAGGTTGGTGCCTTCTCCGTCATGCCGTGCACCTGTAGCAGGGGATAATAAGACCAGTGCCAGTCTTTCTTTATACATTCTCCACTCAAGATGATGAGTGTCTAGCCATATAGTGTTACTCAGTCTGCAGGCAGCTTTTCCCACTGACTTCCTTTACACATGCACGCTCAGTTAGGCTGGTTTCACACAGCCGTACACTCGCCCGGCCTAGCTTAAAGCAGCATGATGGAGAGAGCTTATAACATCTCCCTTCTCCATAGCTAGGCATGGTGTTCGGCCATACGTAAGGGGAAATATTATGCTCTGCCTTTTTCCAGTGCACAGTACACACTGGAGTTGTCTACAGGGACATATAACCGGCCGCAAACTGGCGGATGGATATACATCCCCACAACGGGCGTGTGAAAGCAGACTTAGGCTACATTCACACACACATATGGGGGACGTATATACGGCCGACATACATACGGCTTATATAGGTCCCCCATGGCCGGCAATGGGCGCATTGCGCCCTACGGGAGCGGTATGTGCTTCCTATGCCCTTGTTTTTAAGAAAAAAACTCCAGTCTCCATTAACACCTATGGAGTCCCTCAGTTCAACGTCTTTAAAAAAAAAAAAATAGGGCATAAGAAGCTAAAAGAAGAGCAGGTCCTGCCAGAGGGGGCACACACCAGTATGTCAGTGTGCTTGGTTTACAATCCTTCATCCTGGTGGTAGATTTCCTTTAAGCTGCAATGTACCACCCTGAAAACAAAAAGATCCTCCCTCTGTTGGGCGGAGAGTTAAGAGGCTCCCATTTTTGTAAGATTGGCACCTTTTGTGCCTAAATCAGCAGATTGTATATTGAGTTGTCACTCATTAGGATATTGTAAAGAAGAGAAGTATAACTTTTGTATATTAATCTGAGCCGGCTATCATCTGATCTCTGGATGCTGCTTTCCTGCAGACTGTCTTCTAGCTTTAGTAACTGCAGTATGATGGATATGGAGGCTTTCTATACAAGTGCCAACGCTTCTTGTCTGTGGAACCGTCCCGTCCCTGACGTATCCTCTGTGAAGGCCACTTGTGGGAACAACATTGTAGAAGCTGGTGAAGAATGCGACTGTGGCTCTGGAGAGGTCTGTGCTTATAAAATTGTGGAGAGAGGAAAGGAAATCTTAGTTATTTTACATGCATTACTAGACCTGTGACTTGACCTCACTGAAATATGGCGGACAGGGTAAATGCACTAAGGCTGCTTTCACAGTTTCCTAACGCAACGCTAGGGGAAGGGCCCAATTGCAATTATTGCTCTAACAGTGCGCTAGCGTTACGTTAGGAAACGTGTGGAATGAGTGCCCATAGCCTTAAATTAAGCATTACTCATTGACACACCTAACATGATTATGGTCTTTCCAACCAGCCCAGTAGCCATTTTGAAGTTTCATCTCTCTGTTTTTAAGTCCCACTCCACCTACACTTTTAAAAATGACTAATCTCAGGCAAATTTGACTCTTCTCATTTTCTCATGACTTTGGAGAAGACTTTGTATAGGTAAGGTGAGAAATTCTAGAAAGGATAGTTCATACCCTACATGGCTGGTAGACTAATAGGGTGGTGACAGTGTCCCTTTAAGGACCCACTGCATAGTTCAGCCATAGTCCCTATTCATTGCAGTAGTTAGTTGTGCCAATTTGTCATGTTCTTAGCTTATATCTAACTAACACATCTTATAACTTCCATATAACACACTTGTCCATCATGCCCCATATCCTCATCAGCATTTTCAGTATATATCCTGTATATACGACACAGAAAGGCCAGCCGACTATGTAGCCAATGAGCAGGGAAATTCTAAGGATACATAAAAATTTACCAAGCATCTCAGTCATTTTGTTCTCACAAAAATGTTCCCACCAACAAGATTATCCTTAGACACTTTATACTTTAGATATAACTCTATCTATCTGCACACAAACATATATGGCGGCCCCATGCTAGCCATACGAATGACAGCTAGCCCTGAATAGAAGTGCACGGCACAGTGCGTTACAGCGAGCACAGCGTTTGTCACTGTACCGTGCTGGCACCGCATGCTCTATCTTGTGCCAGAAATAAGGAGAAGCTGCACTACTTCCTATGAAGAGGGGAGGGGTGAGGAGCGCTTCCCCCTCCCCTTCTCCAGCTGGCTGTATGTATACGTTCATGTGCATGAAGCCTCAGTATTGTCTTTTTTAGTTTTTACTAATTTACCTTTACATATGTAATATTTCCTGTACTATTATTTATAGATATGTCAGAAAAATCTGTGCTGTAACCCAGTAACTTGTAAACTGAAGGAGAATGCCACGTGTTCATCAGGACCATGCTGCCACAAGTGTAAGGTGAGGATTGTCAGTACAGATGGGAGCCCTCAGATGTGGACCCCTGGGTGTGGACCGCAATGAGACATCTATGTTCCAGACCCTTGATACTGTATTGGGTTCTTTTACATTATGAGAAATCTAAGGCTCCTAAGCCTCACTTGTGACTCTTCTCTCTTAAGGCCGGCGGTACACGTGGCATTTTGAACCCGTTTTTGGCCTGTTTTTAAGCAGTCCATTAAAAAACGCTTGCGTTTTTCAAAAACGCATGCGTTTTTTAACGCACTGCTTAAAAATGGACCCAAAAACGGGTTAAAAACACCACGTGTGCCACCAGCCTTACTCTGTAAATCATGCTCCTGTTTAAAGTTAAAAGGAGTTATCATGACAAATCCTACCCATACGTCTTATCATGGAATATAGACATCATAGGGTTGGGTCCAGCAATCTGTACACCAGAGCTGTTCTTTAGGAGCACGTCCATACATTAGATGGGCAGACAGATAATCTGTATGAGTCTATCAGACCCTGAAGGCAGACACCCCTCTGACAATGACAATGCATCATATTCCCATTGCTTGGGGGACTGAATACTTTGTACCTATATTTTTAGCTCTTGGCTAAAGGGAAAGTGTGCAGACCCCCCAGCACAGAGTGCGACCTGGCAGAGTACTGTGATGGTAAAGCCAGCAGCTGCCCTACAGATGTGTACCAGCAGGACGGTTCTCCGTGTAATGATGGACGCTCTGTGTGCTACAAGAAGAACTGCTATGACTACAATAAACACTGCCAGAAACTATTTGGAAAAGGTAGGCAGATCTCAATGATATATGTTGTTTAGGAAATTGTCGCCACCATCCCTTAACCCATTGGTTGATTACAATATGGGCAGACTGGGCAGTAGCTTGGGGCCCAAAGCTTTTAGAGGGCCGATGTTTACCTAAACCAACCGCCATGTCTGATAATGCCCTAGACAGGTAAAAAAGAGAGGGACCTCCAACCCCGAGCCCATTGCAGATTTAAACTGCCCTTGCCATTACTGTAACACAGTTGGCACAAGTTGCACCACAAGAAACATTAGTAAAGTTTTAATTTCTAAAGAGGTTTTTGTGGTCCCTGGCCATTTTTGGTACATATGACTTATCTGATACTTATCTGATCTGCTGTAAGGACAGCCTCTGGAACCATAACAGGATCAGAGGGCTCCATCCACTATTTAGTGCCAAGCTCAGTGCCCTTTCATTAGGAGCAGGACCACTGCACAGTGGAAGGAGCCTACTGCTGCCATTTCTATCCAATGTATGGTTCCAGCGCTGAAGGCTTTCTGGAAAAGCTAATCGGTGTCCGGGTGTCAGCCCCCACTGATTTTGAAGTTTGTGCCTTGTGTTAGAAAAGGTAGGTAAAGACTAGTTACTAATATATCTCCCAAATACGGCACACATAAAATATAGGTAATTCGTCCTAAAATATGCTGTTATTCTCATACAAATCTTCAGCAGAAGCAGGGAGACTCCTGACCAGTAGTGGTCTTATAACACTTAGGCTTCTATCATACAAACATGTGCTACGCCCGGGCAGGGACCCAGGCGTAGCACACATTTGGCTGGGGAGGTGGAGGGATGAGCGCTGCTCACCCCTCCCCTCTCCATAGGGATGCCTGATGCCCGGCTGATAAGATAAAGCATCCTCTATCTTTTTCCCCGGTGACGGTATTGTGAGACACGTGTGCGCCCTCTATACCGCAACAAGGCGCCATAGTCGTCCATGGGGACTTGTATATACGTCCCCAAAACGCTCATGTGGAAGGTTCCTTACACTCAGGGTGCAGTCACACATTGCAGTTAAAACTGCATTGCAATTAGTTTTGGGGTGGTTTTAGGTGGTATTACTTATTTTAACAAGTGAAAGACATCAAAATCAAATTCACCTGTTTAGTTCATGTCTTTCACCTGTGAAATTGCCAAAACCACACCTAAAACCACCTCCAAACTAATTGCGATGCAATTTTAACTGCAATGTGTGACCGTACCCTGAGATCCTGCTGATTCCTCCCCCTCCCTCTCCACAGACTCCTGTGTAATCTGATATCTCTATGAGCTGCAGTCTGCTTTTAATTTAGCAGACTGAACGGGAGAGCAGGAATAGAGGCTCATAAGAGGAAAATAAAGCATTTTCTACTAATAAAATATGTTACAAAGTTTGTGAATCCCCTGTTTGCTATATCCTTAGTATGAGGAGAGTGCTGCCTGTGACTTTATTAACATATATGATGAGATGCCCTCTTCATATAATTTGCCCCAGTGTTGTAAGGTTGTGTAGCTAGAAGCTCATAGTAAATTGCATTACATGGCAGAATATTTTTTCTCCTCTTACAGATGCCAGGGTGGCTCCGCTCTCTTGCTTCCAGACTATAAACACTGCTGGCGACAGGTTTGGAAACTGTGGTAAAGATGGCAGCTCACTGGACATGGACATTCAGTATGTTATTATTGCTTATAAGCTAAATTCATGTTAGCCCGACTTATGTTATCAGGGACAGATCATGGAATAGTTAGGAAATTTGCAGCATTTAAACCAAAACCTTGGGTTGCCCTGCATTTGGGTACAAGGCAAATTTGACAGGATTGTTGCTAAAAATTTGGAATAAGTAAAATACACCAATAGAGGCCTGGATTTGGAGTCACCCACAAAGAATTGGAAAAACACACTACAGGCTGATCCAACTTTGATGTAATGTCCTTAAAGCAAGAAAAAATGAGGCTCAGTATTGTGTGTGGCCTCCCTGTGCCTGTATGACCCCCCTACAATGCCTAATAATTCTCCTGATGAGATTGTGGATAGTCTCCTAAGGGAACTCGTCCCAGACCTGGACTAAAGCATCCACCAACTCCTGGACACTCTGTGGTGCAACGTGACGTTGGTGGATCGAGTGAGACATGATGTCCCAGATGTGCTCAATCGGATTCAGGTCCGGGAAACAAGCGGCCAGTCCATAGCTTCAATGCCTTCATCTTGTAGGAGGATATGTTCAATCTGCGGTTTTAGGACCTGTGGAGGACCTTCAAAGGACCTGAAATGGCTCATGTGTGCATTTGTATGGAGAGCAAGAACAAATTTACAAGGAGGAAGATCCTTTTGAGTATAAAATTGGGGTGATTTTGGTCGCCATGGGCCACCTACAAGGCTTGGGCTACAGACCAAACCCCCTATATTATAAGCCACTAATGGACATTCCTCACATTGCGAGTCTATGGAACTCTCTGCCGCAGGAGGTTGTTTTGGCAGGCTCTATGTACATGTTATAGGGAGGCCTGAATAAGGACTTGTCAGTTTTCTGACATACCCTGAAATATTAACAATTGCTTGCAAACAACCAGAAATTGCAAAAAGTTCCCCTTTTATGACACCTCCATATCAAGAGGGAGGGTTGTAAAGGGGGCAAAGTGTTTGCAAGTTACTGTACACCTGTGCAGGGGCAGGGATTTTATTAAACTCTGGTGCACAATGCACTGGTGTATGATAAAACCTCACACAGAGTGTGAAAGCTCAGTACTGAAGTCAAGCTCTCCCTGCCTCTATAGTGAGGCCCCTAACTCAGGAGTGCCAACTAGCGTCATCTCTCTTTACAGAGACATCAGTCACAGTGAAGTATATATCCTGACGCATAGGGAGCTTGACTTCAGCAGAGAAAGCTCAATCTCCTTGAATTTATACACAAATTTGCATATCACTTCAAAGTTGTTTTTCTGGATGATGCCACCATGCTAGATAGATAGATAGATAGCTAGATAGATAGATAGATAGATAGATAGGCTCGAAACGCGTAGGCGATTTGTGTGCTTAACCTACCATGTTTTATTCAAGAATTTAATAAAGACTAAAGTTTTATTCGGAAGTGCCGCGATCCTCCTTCTGATTTTCTTCATACCACAAGTACAAAATACAATACTACAGTGATCAGGAGACAACTAGGAGGAGGATCCTGCCCGTAAGGGCTCACAATCTATATGGGGTGTGTTCAATCTATGAAACAGTAGCCCATGTATTCATACATCAAACGCTCAAAGCTCTCTGATATCACATTTTACTATATAAGTGAAGAATAGGGAAGAAGGAGAGTTTCTTACCTCCAGACTTGGCTTGTTTCGGTGGGATGAATTTGACAAATGAGTTGTTGGTCAGGGGTCCGCTATCTATGCTCCCTCCATAGCCGCTCCTGTTGCAGTAGGGTGGGGCCCATTCCTTGTTACAGTGGCAGTTCTTCTTATTATTACATACCTTAACCAATAAGATATGTCATCTATTAGGCTTAGCTACTATCTAAAACAGATACTTTTTACTAGTCGTAAACTGCAGGAATGGCCTCAGGAGCTCGGTTTTTCATGCATACTCATAGATTAATTTGAATTGTGACCCCTAGTGACCACAGAGACAAGTGTAAGAGCAATATGTCTACAGGCCCCAACAGGGATATGCTCTGTATACTCCCGAATCTGTCACTCAATTTTACCCCAATGAAAAATCCTTTTTGGAACTTCTTCTTTTAATTGACATACTCTCCGTTTACTTATAAAAATCTCCTCCAGCGTCATGTGAAAATGAGCTGAGAAGGGGCATTATAGGGCTGAAGCATGAGCCTTACTTTAGTTGCACCTGTCTTTGGCTGGGACCATTTTAAGCACAGGGTAGGGCATGCAATCACCCAGGGTGTCAGAGTGGTGGGGGGTCAGCACAGCCGCTTCTGTACAGCCTGCGCTACCTCTCTTCTTCACTCCTGCAGCACTTGTTCTAGTGAGAAGATAGAAGGAGGCTGCACAGGAAACAGTGATCTGTATGTAACCCTCTGTAATGATGGGAATTTCGGCTCTTCTTAGTGAGCTGGCTCCGCTCACTAAGAAGAGCCGGCTCTTCTGGCTCCTAAACGGCTCCCTATTAAATATGTAAAAGGGAGCCGCAGGCCAATCAGTCTCCCCACACCACTTCCCTTTTAACCCGATTGTATTGGGTTAAAGGGTGTGTGGTGAGCCAGATAGGGGCAGGGTTAAGTGAGGCATCGGCTTACTAAGGTGAGCCGTATCACGTTGTTCACGAACAAGAGCCGGATCTAAGAGCCATCACTTACCCTCTGCCTTTTGAGGAGACTGCATGACAGACTTCACGGTGGGTAAGTATATTTCAGAAATATGTGTATGTGACATTAAATGTATACAATCTTTATTAATGCTGTATTTTTGTTAATAACATTGAATTAGGGAATGTGTTATTTTGTTATCCTGAGTATATTTTAAGAATCTTGTCTGGATAAATAGGATATAGGATAAATATCTGGATATAGGTATAGCTGCATGTGTGTATGTGTGCATGTGTCTGCATGTATGTGTGTGTGTGCATGAGGCTTCTGTGCATGAGGTTCTGCAGCATGTATATTATGATGTTCTGTAGCAGCGAGAGTGGGTATTGTGACATTCTTCAGTACCTGTGTGCATTATGATATTCTGCAGCAGCTGAGGTGTGTATTGAGATGCTCTGCAGCAGATGATGTGAGTATAGTGATGTTTTGCCGCAGTAGAGGTGTGTAAAGTGATGTTTTGCAGCATTAGAGGTGTGTAAAGTGATGTTTTGCAGCATCTGAGTTGCATATTATGAAGTTCTGCAAGTTATTAGCAGTTAAAAAAGGCAGAACTGAATCTTTATCCGTTTTCTATATCTCCGTTTCTGTAGCTCCCAGAACCACAAGCCTGATGATGTCTGCTATCCACACACTTGCTCTGTACTCACCCCTTTTCCGGCACATGTCCTTTTGACGTCACAGTCATATTCCAGTTTGGAGAAATCCACACATTTTTTGTCCAAACAAATCTTAATAAAGGAAAGAAACAATGTTACCAAGGTCAGTATTAGAAATCAGATTAAAATGTATCAGTATCATAAACATGAATTGTCTGTTTTCTTTTATAGGTTTGTAAGTAACATTTGTATAATTATTCACAACCTCAAGAATGATTGGATATAAGTGACATTACATATACATTGCTCTATCTATCACTGATGGCCTCTGCCCCTGGCTCATACATAGTATCCCAGTCTCTTACAAATGGAATAGTTACAGCTGTGGGATATATTCTTACAGGTCTTTATGAAAAGTATTAAGCCATTTCTTATATATTAAGCTCTCTCTTACGTTTCAAGAAGAAGTTCTACAGCAGCTGAGGTCTGTATTCGATGACTCTGCTCTCTCTATTGATTGGCTGTATTTTGAAAGGGAAACTAGTGGGGACATGGGCAATGGAGTCGTATTTGGAGATATTACAGGTAAGTATTCAGTCTATTATTTTTTGACATTTTGAACCCGTTTTGTAAAGGCAGCCACCTCTTTAAGGAAAAAAACGGACTTCAGTGAACATCTCAATCAGCTATGGTCAAATATGTGATGTTATAAAAGTACCTTTTCTTTGTCACATAATGCCCCATCTGGCACAGCGCCATGTTTATAGGCTCCTTTATGAAAATGAAGACCCCAGCATAGTACATCTCCTACAGGGGTCATGATATAGGAGGTCAGCACATGGTGCGGCAAGCCTCTGTTCACTATGATGCACTGAATCTGCCCACACATTACATCCCTGGAAGGAAAAGTGATCACAAGTTAGATCTTAATAAAATATAAAATTATCTATCTGTCTATCTATCTATCTATCTATCTATCTATCTATCTATCTATCTATCTATCTAGCTACAGATGGGGATCGTGGGATTCTAGACCGTCCTTTAATCGTGGAGGGGGGAAGTTTAGGGGACCACAACAAAGGTATTCACCTTACGCTGGAAATTATAATGGGTGAGTAATGTGAGAGTAATAAATGTGTATCAGTGAGGCTGCGCTCATACATGGCGTGTGCCTTTCATTTACAAACACAAGGCAAACATCCCCCACAGCGCTCAGTGGTGCTCAGCCTGATCGCATATTTGACAAGCACCCGCTGTCCTTAGACACTTTTTTTCATAAGGCCTGGATGTGAGGGTTCTTCTTTTTTTTTTTTTTTTTTTTTTTTTGTGCTTTAGTTATTGTTTTTTGTAGTCTTTCTTAGAAAAAAATTTATCAGAAGTGTCTGAGAGCAGAACCATTCTGGTTTCCACTTCTGATCAATTTCCCTCCCACCCCAATGTTTCTCAGACCAAACGGCGCCATGTTCAGGGGCCATCAATGTTATGTCTTATCCCTATAGGCACCATCACCATCCACAGAGACCCTTTCCTCAACACTCAAAATTTGACGAAGAATATGGCGAATCAACTGTAGACCATAGGCAGCACTTCTCTCAACAGCGGGGTCACCATCCTGGTAACCGTGGTCCTTACCAGAGGTATCAGAGACGTGGCCACAAAAAGAAACCCATGACGCCTCAGCAATAACAAACGCTTGTATCATCGAGAACGAAAAGTCTTTTTCATGTTTAAAATGTGAGAAATAATTACCCAGAAGTCAAAGTTCTTGATCCAAATTGTGAAAATACCACACAGGGAAGAAGAAGCCCTTTCAGTACTAATGTGGGAAAATGTTTTACTCGAAAGTTCAAATCTTGGTAACACCAGAGGAATTCACACCAGGGAGAAGCCATTTACAGTATTGATGTGGGAAATGTTCCACTCAAAAACCAAATTTGTTATTACAACCACCAGAGAATTCACACAGGGAGAGAAGCCATTTCCCATTGTACTGATGTGGGAAAATGTTTCATCAAAAATCAGATCTTATTAAACACCAGAGAATTCACACAGGGGAGAGGGGAAGCATTCCATGTACTGAATGGTGGGACATGTTTATAAAAAATCAATTTCTTGTATTGAACACCAGAGAATTCACACAGGGGAGGAGAAGCCATTTACATGTAAGGCATGGGGAAATGTTTTTAATCAAAAATTCGGTCTTGTTAAACAACCAGGAATTCACACAGGAGAGACGCCGTTTATATGTATTCAATGTGGGAAATGTTTCACTCAAAAATCAAGTCTTTTTAAACACCAGAGATCAACACAGGGGAGAAGAATCATTACATGCGCTGAATGTGGAAAATGTTTCACTTCAAAAATCAGAATTGTTAAACACAGAGAATTACACAGGGGAGGGGAGAAGAGAGAAGCCATTTTCATGTACTGAATGTGGGAATGTTTTACTAAAAATCAATATATTGTTAAGCACCAGACGAGCACGCAGGGAAGAAGCCATGTTAAGTTCATAGTGAAAAAAAAAATGTGCACAAAGTTTAGATTTCTTTTTTATTGGATTATTTTCTTTGGACTGCTTCGATGATTCTGTGACAGATGTATATAGTTAAAAGGTTTGATAGGGGGGTGGGCAAATCAGGGGTGAGCATCGTGAACAATGTTATTATAAAAGACTGTTCTAGATTAAGGCCAAGATATACTGTGGGGCACATTTACTAGACCCCGGGCAGTCTGTCTATGTGCGTGTCCCTTGAATATCTGGGCGCTCGTTCTTCAGGATCTGGTGCACCTGACAGCTTTCAGCAGTGCACCCCTGTTTTTTGTGGACACTTTTAACCGAGTTGTGCGACACACTTGATGTTATAAAGTGGCGCACGTCCGGACAGAGAGCAGAACACCCCATTACGTTGCGAGATAGAAATGTGGTTGCGGACGAATGTGCAGCCGCGTCTCACTACAGGGGTGCAGATACTTCTTAAATACATGTGCACGCGTTTGTACAGGCACGCCCCTGCACAGTCCTACAGCAAACACTGCCCTCACGGACCGAGTACAGGGAAAGGTGTGCCGGTGACGGGTGACGAAGGCAGCCACATGAGGAAGCGGGACGGAAAGGGGTAGTCGTCAACATTTTTAGTTGATCCTTAATACATCCTTGGAATAGAAGTCCTGGAAGGGTAGAGCTTATGGCTTTCTCTCGCGCTGGCTCCCATCTAGGATTGCAATTAGTCTCCCTGTCCATTCAGTGTTTTTTTTCTCCAAAATCAGAGCGCGAAGTCTTGTGAAAAGGTGACTGAACTCACAAATAAACAGATAAAATGTACGATAATGATTGTGGGAATCTGCATGGAAGTATAAATATTACCTCGAGATGCCGTCAGAAGGCTGGTAACCAGAGCTCTGTGTGCACCATAAATGTGAATATTTTACTGTATTCTGTTTATAATGATTTTACCAGATTGTTTTAAAACGGGGAGGAAGCGCGTATGACAAACAGAATGATGTGCCTATTGTGCCGCTTGCTATAATGGGGGGAAGTAGATTAATGGAGGACAGACAAGACAGGACCAGTGGTCGTAAGCTCCACCCTATCCAACGCCCTGCCTCGGGGAAACTAGGACAATTAAAACAAAAGATGACCAGAGATCCAGGGTCAACAAAGAGATGACAATAAGACACAAAATTGCAGCCACAATGGAATAATAGTCACAAAATGAGAGCAACATAGGAACGACCAGAAGTATACACAGTATTCACACAGCAGATTATAGCAGATAAAGCGACTTTCACTGGCAAGGGCAAAAAGAACAAGGGGAGCATCATTAACTTAACCCCGTCACCGTTACACAGAAAGTGCATCGTCCGACTATTGTGCACACGTGTAAAGATTTACTAAGATGTGCACCCGCTATTGTGAAGTGTCGCTTCCCTGCTCCAGGTCCAACAGAGTCGCCATATTTATGGTGCATCAGTGCTTGGGCTTTAGACACAATTTGAAAGTTAAATCGGCTAAGTCGAATCAAGCGGACCAAACATACGACACGCCCCCTACATTGTCACATGGAAAGACAGTGCAACTGCGCCAATAATGGATCGCGTTGCACCACAATCCCAGCCACCACATTTTATTACATAACCTGTGCAAGCTGTGTTAGCCACGAAAAAAAGGTGAACGTCCGCGCGAAAGTGAACACTGCCGGACCCATGAACCCCAGGATCTTTTAAGTGCTACCGGGGGACTAATAGGCATCAGAGTTGTCGCAGAACAGACTGTGTGGTGAAGAGCCGAGGTGAGAGGAACTTTGTGTGTGAATTCACTCAGCCACAACTCAACCACTGAAATAATGCTCACAAGAAGGCAAGAAACTAAGACTTTAAACATCTCTGGAGTCACAATTTGGAACCAAGAGAAGGATGCCGGCACCATCTCTCCAATGAGAAGTCTCCCACATTTGGAATTATTTTTTCAGCTTCCTGTATACTAAACAAAGTCTAAAAGGATGGAGCCACTAGTGTCAAGGAAATATTAATCGTGATGTGTAACATTTGTTTAACGATAGGGACAATTATTTTAAGATCAGAGATAGATCTTATACAACATATGAGATACGGAAATGGTGTTCACTCTATGGGGAGGCTAAGACGAGCCGATGGTGTTCCATATTCTCCCATCTCCAGGGAATCAGGATTGACTTTAGCTGAGAGCTGAGAGTGCATGCCTAGTGGGTTTGTTGTTTAACAAGTGACTGCTAGAGTGCTGAGTGTTGCATGTCTAGTGGTGTTTTGGACAAGGTGACTGCTTTGGAGGAGTTGCATGTCTAGTAGGTAACAAGGTGATGCTGCGAGGTGCTGAGTGTGCATGTCTAGAGTTGTAACAAGCTGACTGCTGAGAAGCAAGAAGGGATGGTAGAGTGGGTACTATTGGTCCCAGTATAAAAGCAATAAGTGGTGGAAGGGGTGGTGCCTGGTGCTTGAGATGTAGATGTGTGATTAGTGCTCAATTTGCTGTCCTGAGTGAAAGGTGAGCCGCAAAGTTTGAGTAGGCTAAATTAAAACTGTACAGTTGTGACATCCTTCCCTTTCATTAAGGGAACCCACCAAGTAGACACCAATGGGGAGATTTACTTTACCCGGTCCTGTCGCGATCCAGCAGCGCATTCTGCGACAAGGATTCGAAATTGCCGGGATTCAACTAAGGTCCTGTGCTCGATATAATGGTGTACTGTGCGCCGGGTTGCCAGAGTTCACAATCCTTTCCCAGCTTCCATGGTGCATGTAAGTGCGATTTTTCCGAATCGTCTGGTTTTTCTGGCGGCCACACCCCCCCTGGTTTTCATCGCATGCAAGCCGGCGCTGATGTGACACCACTACAGATCGCGTGCGCCAAAACCGGGGGCATTCGGCGCCCCAGTGGGGCTTATTTAAGCAGGGTCCATGGAGCATTGTGGTTGGGTTTTTCAACATTTTCGGCGGTAACGGGTCCCCAGGTATTTAACATGGGATTGTGGCGGCTCACTCGAATTGGATGTGGTGCAGCTGCGCTGGCTTCCATGCGACCACAGATTGGGTTGGAGTGCTTCTGGACGGTTCGAATGATTGGACTAACTTTCCAATTTACTTTCAAATGTGTCGCAAGAAAGCACTTACGGCACCAGGAAATAAAGAAGAAGGTGAACTTCCATCAGACCTGAGCGGGAAGTGAGCAGAATTGCTCAGAATTGTCTGAAATGCGGCTTGCGGGGAGCTCCTCCAGACGGGTAAGTAAGTGTGCCTAAGAGTCTTAGGGGGGAGGAAACAGGACTTGATGTGATTTTAGGGGGGATAGAAAGAGGTCGTGTTTGTGTAACAGGGTCAGTTGGTAAGTAGAAAATTCTGCTTGTTTTTTTTTTTTATATTAATACACCCACTAAGGTAGACCACCTTATTCAGTAATGATTTGTAATGATTTAGGGGCAAGACGTGATGGCAACCTATGGCAATGGTGCCAGAGGGTGGCCTCGCGCCCTTTCTGTGGGCACTAGGCATCACCAGAGAGGACTCCAGGTATTTCCTTGCAGTCCCAGACAGCACAGGACTGCTGGGGCACAGAGCTATTTTATTATTTTAAAGTGACAGCTTCTTACCGGGGACTTTTTCTGCTTATGGTGTGCTTCCAGTGTGGTGTCAATGAAACTGTGACAGGAGAAGGGAGTATAAATCACATATTACATTCTGTGTGGCATTGCGATAATAAGCGATGGTCTTGTGAAGTTTGGGCACTCGGTCTCTAAAAGGTTTGCCATAGATAGGGTAATAGTTTCCCCCGACACCGGTACCGGGATCCATGAGGACGAAGTCCAGGTCAATCGTATTTTAAAGGGAACCTACCACCACGATTCTACCTATAAAGGTAGAAGGGGTGGTAGGTGGATGAATGGGACGTGAGGATAGCCCTTTTTTTGGGTAATCCTCATGTCCCGTCTATCTTTTAGAAAACTTTAATCCGGGATATGTAAATTTTTTTTAAGTGCTACTGGGCGTGGAGTAGCCGGAATGAGGCTACACAGTGCAGGCTAATCCACGTCCCCGAGCCTCTTTCTCCGCCTACCAATATCTTCGGCGCGCAGGAAACCGATGGAGCCTCGTCCTACGTCACCGGAATACGGCTGAATTTGCGCATGCGCAGTTTGGTCTCTGGCCCCGGAGCTGAGGTGGTAGGTGGATGAATGGGACGTGAGGATAGCCCTTTTTTTGGGCTAATCCTCATGTCCCGTCTATCTTTTAGAAAACTTTAATCCTGGGATATGTAAATTTTTAAAAGTTGCTACTGGGGCGTGGAGTAGCCGGACATGAGGCTACACGTAGCGGCTACTCCACGTCCCAGAAGCCTCTTTTCTCCGCCTACCATTGCATCTTCGGCGCGCAGCTACCACTGTTGAGCACTTGGTCCATATACACTGCTTTGACCCTGAATTCAGCAGACTTACATGTGTGACTTGGATGGGATATTTTTCTTGTGATTTTGTGGTTAGTTGGTGTCATATTTGGACATTTCTGTGAACCTTTTGGCATTAGTGTTGGATGTGCACATAGCAAGTACTATTTACTCGTATTGAGGAGGGTGGTTGTCACTACTTAGGGAGTTCAGTGGGTGCTCAACAGTGGACCAATATCTTAGGTCACTGTTTGAGATTTTTGAATATTATGTATTTTAATTGTTTTTAATGTGTGTCTTATGGTAGTCTGTCATGTAATATATAAATAAAGATTTTTTGCTGACTTCGCATTTTAACTAAGGAGCTTTTTCAATGCATTCTTTCTTTTCCATGGATCCGTCCCCCATAGGCTATTATAACCTCCAGTGAGCCTAAACATCGCTCAACAGGAGTTATCAGAATGGAAAGAAGTAACTCTGTGTCTTCCATCCTATGTTTTTACGGTATGCAACATATATTGATCATATGGATTCAAAAATTCATATATATACCCTGTGTATACATTGGGAGCTTTCCTGCCACAGACACTTAGCATACAAAAGATGTGATATGGACCTAGTCTAAAGCTACGTGGTCTGTTTTTGCAGTATGTATATTGTCAATGCTTAATCCATTGCTGAGCCATATGGATCCGCAAGAAAAAATGTAAATCTGGTAAATGACGTCACTGGCTTGTCCTGACCCTTTGTATTACTTGATCAGCTTACACAGACGGCATGTGAATGACACCCAGGAGGAATCCACATTAGGAAGCCACATTGGCATATCAATCGAATGCGTTTCCCTGGAAACGTGGCATGTGCGTTCGGGCCGAGGACCTCCCCCTGTGCGCTAGCGTCGCGTTATGACGGACACCTAGAGGTACGTGTGACCGCGGCCACAAGGTCATGTTCCATTAGGGCGCGTTCACACGTTGCGTTTTGACCTGCGTTTTCATTGCGTTTACAAACGTAAACGGTAATGTAATTAGGCAAATTACCTCACATCAGCTGTTGTATATGCGTTTCAAACGCAATGAAAACGCAACCAAAACGCAACGTTGAACGCGCCCTGAGACTTCTGGCCCAGAAGTCTAATGGAACATGACCTTGTGGTCGCGTTCACACGTTGCGCTAGTGCGGCGTTCATTGCGCGACGCTAGCACACAGGCCGGCGCCACACAGGGCGCTTTGTCTGCGCTTGCAAACGCAAAACGCAGACAAAGTCGCGCCCACCGAGGCGGGCCTCGGCCCGATCGCTTCGGCGTTTCTATGTAAACGCCTGCGATCGGGAACGAGCCGCCGGTGTTTTGCGTTAATTTAACGCGAAACAACGGCGGCTCGTTCCCGATCGCAGGCGTTCCATAGAACGCCGATGCGATCGGGCAAGGCCCGCCCCGGTGGGCGCGACTTTGTCTGCGTTTGCAAGCGCAACAAAGCGCCCTGTGTGGCGCCGGCCACAGGGGGCGGGGTTTGGGCGATGCATATGCGTTTCCGAGAACGCATGCGATCGGGTTATTAATGGTTATCATGCGCATGCGTTATGAACGCAACGATAGCGGAACGTGTGAACGCGCCCTCTAGGTTATGTTTTTCTAGCCATCACACAGGACAGAAGCAAAATTGGATACAATGAAGTGAAAAGACCAAGCTACTACCTGCCACTTGCTGTCCAGATTGATCACAGAAAAAAACCCATTGTCATCTTTATGTTGCAAATAGAACACAGACAACTTTTCAATCTGCCCATATTTCTCAGGTTTATCTTCTTTCGTGTCCTGTTCACACTGATCAGGATCGCGGCAACGAACCTTCTCTGTATCAGCAGGGTCTCCAAGATTTTAAAACAGGACACAGCAAGACAGATTCATGGCATAGATCTTACTTTCAAAAGTATAAAATTCTTTTTACTATACTCACAAGTGTGATAGTAAAACTTTTCATTTAAAAAACTTGAGCCAAAGAGGCACACGCCCGACCCTGGGCTTCACTGATTCCAGCTTCTTCCGGGGCTTTTTCTGCGATCAATCTGGACAGCAAGTGGAGGTAGTAGCTTGGTTTTTTCACTACACCGACTTTTAAGGTGATTGCTCTGGACTTACACCTGTAGTTCCCTCACTAGGACTGGGACTGCAACTATACAAAATTCTATATATAAGGGTGATGTCACACATGGCGTTTTTAGGCCGTTTTTGGTTTGTAAAAAATGCATACGTTTTTGAAAACGCATGAGTTTTTGTCCATTGTAATTGCGCAAATTCAGAAAATGCATTTAACTAAAAACGGGCTAAAAATACCATGTGTGACATCACCTTTAAACACATAAAAGTTGGATACAAGACCAAGTGACGTCAAGGAGCAAAGCAATATCATCTAGACAGCGAGGCTCATTTACTAAGGGCCGTCGATCGCATTTTTGTCGGACTGTTCGTCTTTTTCAGGAATTGCACAGCTTTGACAGGTATTTAACAAGCGTCTGCGTTGGGGTTTTGGCGCACGTGATCGTTTTTTGGTGCAGCTTCCATGCTACACAGATGGGGGGCGTGCTGTTGGACGGTCCGACTGATTCGGTCTCAGCGCAGGATTTTACCAACAAATTGTGTTGCAAACTAATGCACTTACATGCACCAGGAAGAAGGAAGTGAACTCTGGTAGACCTCAGACACCTTCATGATATCGGGCGCACAATCTCAGTGAATCGCGGCACAGTATATTATCGTCAATGCACTTTTGGTGAACTCCGTCAGACAGTTAAGTAAATGTGCCCCAGCATGCAGACATAATAGTACAATTACTGCAGACACCTCCGCCATCTAGTGGCCATTCACAAATATAATAACTCTCTTTTTTTTATTAATATTAACATGAATGAAAAAATCTTTCTGTAATGCTAACATTTTCTGCAGCACTGCACACCTCAGAAAAAACTAAATAGTTAAAGAATTTAAAAACCCTTTGTATCAAACTCGGAGGCCAACCAGTAAGACCCTGTGATTGGTGCTGGCAAAGTCGCCAGTGGCATTTAAAGGGAACTTGTCACCAGCTTTTTCACTATTGCAGCTAGTGAAAGGTTCCCATAACAGCCTTTAAAATAACTGGCTAAAAAATGTGTGCTGATGATCCCCAAAATAACCTTCCCCTCACTTCGTCTTACCCCTCTCCGCCAGTGACATCATGACCTGGTCGGATGAGTTTCTGCACTTGCGCACTGCTCTGTGTTTTCTTGTCATGTGCAGTGAGCCGGTACATGACAAGCAAAGAGCAGGGCACAGGGGTGGAAACTCATCTGGCCAGGTGGATGATGTCGCTGGAGGAGAGGAGTAAGATGGAGTGAGGACGGGAGGGGCAGATTTGAAAATGACTTGTCTGACTCGCTGCACGTTCTCGCTGTATACCAGGTAAAGTTATAAACTCGTTTTTTCAGGGGATCAATAATCAGTAAAAAGATGCCATTTAGTAAAAAGGCTGCTATGGGTACCCAACACTAGTTGCAATAGTGAAAAAGCTGATGACAGGTTCCCTTTAAATGGTAGCAGCCACGTATGTGCCACCAATTTGGCAAGGATTATTGTTCATGAAGATGTCAACGATCCTTCCCAAAATGACATCGCCCTGCACCACTGGCGTGCTAGTGCCGGCACACCACAGCCGTTTAGATGCTGGTGGCGACTAATAAAGTCCCGGATCCTGGGAGACCAGAACCTGCAAAGTTTGGTATCAACCCAAACTTTGCTGTTCGGGTCCGCTCAACTCTACATACAATCTATAAGGAAGGAGATAGTGGTGAAAGTGTTAAAGTACTCACTGTGTGCAATGGCCCAGGCATATTATATTAAAAATGTAGTGGAAATGCCTGGACACTAATGACTGCAATGGTGAAGCAGGGGGAAGTGGGCTCCACCTATGCCAAAGCTGTGTGTGGCTGAGGCTGGCAGGCGCAATATGACATGGTGGGAGGCGAGAGGTGAGAATCAGGTTTTTTATTTCACTCCAAAAACAATAGAACGGTCAAGAAGTGGGCTACACAAATGGGAGGATTATAAATGAAGGCTTTTATAAGTTGAGGTGTAAAGAAATGGGGCCACCAGTTTATATCTAATATCTTACGTCATATCCTGGTGGTCAATGTCCGTTGAGGAGACTTTGCCAATTAAGGCCGCCTTGCAGGTGTGTAAAGACTTGCAGCCATTGATGCTCCTCTTGGGGATACTAGAAAATATGCAAATATGTTTTCCAGGATGGGATAGGGAAAATATTGCCTCTTTTGGCTACCTTGTAAGGCAGCCCCCTTAACATCAAGCATGAAGCACTCGACTTACAGACCCCTAGTTACAGACAGACCTCACTGGCCACTGTGACTGGTGAAGTCTCTAGATGCTGGAAATTTACTGCACTTTACCCCCAGGCTACAATATCTCACCATACCGTGACTGAGCCGGGTGGTTGTAAATTATACAGCAGGCTCTATTTCTGCTCTGATTTGGTGAATAGCCACTCAGCTCCACTGTGCCAAAATGGGGTGCAAACTTCCCCCAATTTACTGCCCGCTTTAAGCACACAGTCCTATACTTGTTCTGACATACATACAAATTCAACTTAAGAACAAATACATGTGTGCTATGTTTTAGTTCATTGGTATCAATGCCAAGCAACTTGTCTGACTATTAAGAATATATATACACAAAGTCACCTATCACTGCAGCCTCCACCAGTCGGGGCTCTATGGTAAAGTCTCACCTTAGGAGGAATCCAAGACTATGAGAGATAAGATTCACTGGTCTGAAGAGACAAAGATTAACATTTTTAGTGTTATAGTATGGTATGTTTTTTAACACATGGTGTTACAGAAATATCCTGGATGAAAACCTCTTCCAGATGCTCTGGACCTCAGACTGGGCCGAACCTTCCAACAAAACAATGACCCTGAGCACAAGCTAAAATAACAAAGCAGAGGCTTCAGAAGATCTCTGTGCCCATTCCTGACTGGCCCGGCCAGAGCCCGGACCTAAACCCAACTGGAGAGACTTAAAAATGGCTTCCATCAACGTTCACCATCCAATCTGAGAAGGATGAAACTGAGAGGATCAATTGGAAATTATGCATCCATTTTTACGCGCTAACCAAAAGGCATCTGGAACGCAGATAGGAACAAGCCTTTAGACTATTGTTTCCGTAGGTTAATATTGCCCTAGCCTTGGATTCACTGTGGCCCATTTCTTCCACGGCTGGAGGAAACTCGGGTGGATGCTAGCAGCCACACAGTGCCCCCAACACTTGAAAAAAACTCACCATCCGGCACTCCCTGCTGCTCCTCTTCTCCTTCTTCAGCATTAATGCAAGCAGAGGTAAGTTTGTGCTCGTGTGCACACTATGACGCAACCCAACTCTACTGCTGAAGAATTGATGTGCATGGGGAACGCCGGAAGGTGAGTTTATTTTTTTGATGTGCTGGATACCTATAAACTTGGGGAGCAATATACTTGGGATACCTATATACTGCTGGGCTACCTATATAGTGGGGGGGAGTATGCTGGCTACCTATATATTGGGAGGGGCAGTGTGCTGGATACCTATATACTGGGGGGCAATGTACAGAGCTACCTATATACTGAGGGGGGGGGGGGTAGTGTGCTGGCTACTTATATATTGGGAGGCAGTGGGGCACATTTTCTTACCCGTCCAGAGGAGTTCACTGAAAGTGCATTGCCCGACGATAATGCACTCTGCCACGATTCACTAAGATTGTACGACCGATATCCTGCATGTGTCGCTTCCCCGCTTTTGTCCACCGGAGCTCACCATCTTCTTCCCGGTGCATGTAAGTGCATTGTCTTGCGACACAATTTGAAAGTTAAATCCCGCACTCTGTCAGAATCAGTTGGATCATTCGACGGAACGCCCCCTGATTTCTGCTGCATGAAAGCCAGCGCAGATGCCTAAAATCTGATTGCGTGCGACACAATCCCCTGTTAAATACCTGTCACAGCCATGCAAAACCTGAAAACGTTGGAAAATCCAACTAAAGTGCAGCCACGGACCCTTAGTAAATAAGCCCCAGTGTGTTGGATACCTATGTACTGGGGGGCAGTGTGCTGGGGTACCTATATACTGAGGGGACAGCATGCTGGGAACCTATCTATTGGAGGGGGGGAGTGTGCTGGATACCTATATAATGGGGAAGCAGTGTGCTGGATATCTATATATTGGGGGGGGGAGTGTGATGGATACCTATATAATGGGGTAGTAGCGTGTTGGGCAAACCTTTATACTGAGGGGAGGCTAATACTTAAAGGGGTATTCTCGTCTGGGCATTCACATTCAGTTTGATTAATCTGCCATATGTAAACATTTCTTCAATTAGATGTTATTAAAAAAAATGTTCCTGTGTGAAGATAATTTTCCATAAATGTAGTGATATGGTCCCTTAGAAACGAGATGGCTTCCTCGGATACAGCCACGTCTGCTGGAGGAATTGCACAAAGAAACAAAAAGTTTTTGTATATGAAATGTCCGGGAGTTACTACATGTCGCACAGCCGTCCTGTAGTACTGATCGCTGAATCCAGGTGGTCAGGCAGGGCTCAATAGTATATGTCTGGCCACTGCTACACAAATGTGACGTGGTCGTAACCGAGGAAGCCATCTCGTTTCTAAGGGACAATATGGCTATGTTTATGTGAAATTATCTTATGAGGAGCAGGATAGGAAATAATTAATTATGAGGAGCAGGATAGGAAATAATTAATTATGAGGAGCAGGATAGGAAATAATTAATTATGAGGAGCAGGATAGGAAATAATTAATTATGAGGGGGCAGCATAGGGAATAATTAATTATGAGGGGGCAGCATAGGGAATAATTAATTATGAGGGGGCAGCATAGGGAATAATTAATTATGAGGGGGCAGCATAGGGAATAATTAATTATGAGATGGGGATCGTGGGATTCTAGACCGTCCTTTAATCGTGGAGGGGGGAAGTTTAGGGGACCACAACAAAGGTATTCACCTTACGCTGGAAATTATAATGGGTGAGTAATGTGAGAGTAATAAATGTGTATCAGTGAGGCTGCGCTCATACATGGCGTGTGCCTTTCATTTACAAACACAAGGCAAACATCCCCCACAGCGCTCAGTGGTGCTCAGCCTGATCGCATATTTGACAAGCACCCGCTGTCCTTAGACACTTTTTTTCATAAGGCCTGGATGTGAGGGTTCTTCTTTTTTTTTTTTTTTTTTTTTTTTTGTGCTTTAGTTATTGTTTTTTGTAGTCTTTCTTAGAAAAAAATTTATCAGAAGTGTCTGAGAGCAGAACCATTCTGGTTTCCACTTCTGATCAATTTCCCTCCCACCCCAATGTTTCTCAGACCAAACGGCGCCATGTTCAGGGGCCATCAATGTTATGTCTTATCCCTATAGGCGCCATCACCATCCACAGAGACCCTTTCCTCAACACTCAAAATTTGACGAAGAATACGGCGAATCAACTGTAGACCATAGGCAGCACTTCTCTCAACAGCGGGGTCACCATCCTGGTAACCGTGGTCCTTACCAGAGGTATCAGAGACGTGGCCACAAAAAGAAACCCATGACGCCTCAGCAATAACAAACGCTTGTATTACTATTTTTAGTTCATTGTGTGGTTTTTTTTTTTTTTCTGTATTATTTTGGATCAGGAACTTTAACAAAATTGTGTTTTTAAAATGCATCTTAAAGGAAATAAGTGACAGATACTCTCCTCTGCTCCTCTTTATCTTGATCCCGGTGCTTGTCTTGGCTAGTCTTGACACGCTGGGATCACCTAGAAAAGAAACTGATAATTGGCAGCCCGGAGCATTGGGACAAGATGTCCGGTGTTCTGGGCTGCTAATTATGCACGCCACCTGACATCTGTAGTGATTTTTATTTTTTTTTTTACTACTGGTTCCTTTAAGGCCGATTCTATACAAGAGATTGCTCCTGTTCTGTGGCTTTTGCGTTGTAAGTGTCGGGTATGCGAAGGGAAGCCTTGCCCATCTAACCTCAGTTACTTATGACGGGAGGGACATTACTTCTCCTCCATCACACAGGAATGTATGTTATGTACCAGGTGACCTCCCCTATACACAGATCATTAAATCTTAACACATTTTTGGTGTCATTTGGTCTTTTATGTGTGTAGCTATGTTTGTATACGAGTGAGGACATGGTGAAGTAAAAATGTATCTACAAGAGCCTGTAAGGTGGGAAACTATCGAGCTAAACCTTCTAGACATGTGAAGGTAAAGGGCTCTGTGATGGAAATCGGTCTTCCTAATCACACGTACATGTGCTACGCCCGGGATGGGACACCTGGTCCCCGGCCGTACTTACGGGAATAGATAGAGCATGATCTTTTTCCCCGCCAATGGTATGGTGGAACACGAGTGTGCTAACATACCGCAGCCAGACACTATTAGGTGACTATGGGGGTGTATATCAGACCAAACAAATTTTATTTGGAAGGGGCCTAAAATCACATTTTAAGATTATTCCCATGGGTTATCTTTATTTTAGAGAAGCAACTGCTGAGTTAAACTCCATTGTTCATGCTGTGGTGTTTTGTGATGTATTGATGAAACTAAATGTAACATTACAGTATTACGTCACACGCTGGGTCCCGGCCAAGCCCTCTCCACAGCCGGTAAGTCTTTGCATATTACTAGCACCGATCGCGGGTGTTTACCTGCTGATCGCCGCCGGCAGAGCTGCCGGCGGCTTCAAAAAGATGGTGCCGCCATCTTTCCGAGGATCGCCGCTCCCCGTGACGTCATTGGGGAGGGGCGATCCGTCGCCATCTCACGAAGACCCAAGAATATTTTGGGTTAACCCATGCATTACAATGTGCTATCAGCACATTGTAATGTATGTGGAGTAAAATCCCCATATACTGCTATTCTGTAGTATGGCAGTATATGATAGGATCTTACAGACACCCCAGGGCAGTGATGGCGAACCTCTTAGAGATCGAGCGCCCAAAATGAGACCTAAAAAACACTAGCTTTTCCCAAAGTGCCAACACAGCAATTTAGGCAGTACCAAACTTGTTGCTACCAGAATTTTGGAGCTCCACTCTGACCCTGTCCACACCTTTTCGCTCTTTGGACAGGACCAAGCAGCACAGGAGGAGTCACTTTAAAATAGCAGGGCATTACTGTTGGACTGCCTGAGACTACAGGAAGATGCCATGTCTGGCAAACTCTGTGCCTGGGAGACAGCACGAGTGCCCGCAGAAAGGTCTCCGAGTGCCATCTCTGGCACCAGTGCCATAGGTTTGCCACCACTGCCCTAGGGCAGTGATGGCAAACCTTTTAGAGACCGAGTGCCCAAACTACAACAAAGACCCACTTATTTATCGCAAAGTGCCAACACAATAATTTAATTTGTGATTTATACTCCCTTCTCTGTCACAGTTTAATTGATACCAGCACCTGAGGACACCAATAAAGCAGAAAATAGTCCCAGGTAGAGCTGTCACTTTATAATAGCTCTGTGCACAGCAAGTCCTGGGCTGTCTGGGACTGCAGGAAGTTACCTGGAGTCATCTCTGGTGATGGCCTGAGTGCCCACACAAAGGGCTCTGAGTGCCACCTCTGGCACCAGTGCCATAGGTTAGCCATCACTGCCCTAGGGAGTCTGCAAAATAGTAAAAATTAAAGTTTAAAAAAAAATATATAATAAAAAAAGCCTAAAAACTCAAATCACCCCCCTTTCCCTAGAACTGATATAAATAGTAAAAATCATAAACACATTAGGTATCGCCGCGTCCGAAAATGCTCAATCTAACAAAATATAAGTTTTCCACTGCGTTTAACCCCCTAAAGGAAAATTGTGCCCAAAGTCGAAAATGGCACTTTATTGCCATTTTTAAAAAAAATTAAAAGTGATCAAAAGGTCGCACAGTCCTAAAAATGATAACATTGTCAACGTCATCAAAATCCGCAAAAAAACTACACCACCCACAGCTCCATATACTAAAGTATAAAAAAGTTATTAGCGCCAGAAGATGGCAAAATCCAGGTTTTAATTTTTTTTTTTAAATCTATGAAAACATTAAACCTATATAAATCGTACCGACCCAAAGAATAAAGTAGACAGGTCATTTGGGGCGCACAGTGAAATCCGTAAAATCCAAGCCCACAAGAAGACGGAATTTTTTTTTTTTTTTTTTTCACTGCATTTAGCATTTTTTTGCCGCTTCCCAGTACATGGCATGGAATATTAGAAATAAATAAATATTAGAAATAAAGTTACAGATATTTGAAGGTGGGAAGTGAAAAATGAAACCGCAAAAACGGAAAAGGGCTGCGGCGTTAAGGGGGTTAAAGGACATCTACCACCAGGCTGAAAGACTATATGCAAATGAGGGCCCATTAACACTTATGAAGCCTGGAGCCCTTCAGGCTCATTTGCATACAGTCCTTTATCCTGTTGGTAGATGAACTAGGTTGTACCTAGTTTGCAAGTTATTCCCTGTCCACTGTATGGGGCGGAGTAACAAGCTGATTGCTGGGGGTCCCAGTAGTCTGACCCAACCAATCTGGTGATCGGGTTTCCTCTTTTAACTAACGGGTTGTGCATGTGTCTTTCTGCTCCATTCAATAATGTGTGCTGCAATTTCCAACACTGCCATAGTATTGCATGGAACACCAGGATGAACATGTCCTGCCTTTTCATCCATTCGTGAGAACAGGACCCTCTTTCTTCGGATCGGTTGAGGTCCCAGTAGTCAGATCGGCTTCATAATTTGCACGTGTGGTGCAACCCCTTTTAACTTCCAGTTATTTCATTGGTTTATTTGCATCAGTTATTTTATGGGCGGCACAGTGGCTGAGTGAGTAGCACTTCTGCCTTGCAGCACTGGGGTCCTGGGTTCGAATCCCACTCAGGTCAACATCTGCAAAGAGTTTGTAAGTTCTCTCCGTGTTTGCGTGGGTTTCCTCCGGGTACTCCGGTTTCCTCCCACACTCCAAAAACATACTGTCAGGCTGTTTAGATTGTGAGCCCCATGGGGACAGGGACCAATTTGACATGCTTGTGCAGCGCTGCGTAATCTGTGTGCGCTATATAAATAAATAAAGAATTATTATTATTATTATTATTGTAATCTATAAGGGTGTAGTGGAAGGAGCTGCACTTGTTCTCTGACCACTTTCTGGTTTTGACACCCAACAGCCCCTACGAAAAAATAAAATAATTTGCTAACCGGGAGAGGAACCTTTTTAGAGAGCCTAAAATTATTTGATTGCAGGAACGCTTACCAAATTTACAGTCCAACTGTGGTTCCTATGCTAATCCACACTTATGTTCCTGTAGCATCCATGTGCTATGAATTGCGGGATCTATAGCCTATCGTTCTATGTGTGCAAAGGCTAGAAGTCATATAAATAGTAAAAATCATAAATACATTACATATCGCCGCATCTGAAAATGCAAATCTATCAAAATATAATACATTTTTCACTGTGTTTAACCCCGTAATGCAAAATAGTGCCAAAAGTTGAAAATAACACCTTTTTTTTTTGCCTATTGAAAATATAAAAAGTGATCAAACGGTCATACAGTCCTAAAAATGCTAGCATTGAACACATCATCAAAAGTTGCAAAAAATGACACCACCCACAACTCCGCACACCAAAGTATGAAAAAGTTATTAGCGCAAGAAGACTGCAAAAAAAAAAATTGTATAGGAGGTTTTAATTTTTGTAAAAGTATGAAAACATTATAAAACCTATACAAATTTGGTATCCCCGTAATTGTACTGACTCAAAGAATAAAGTAGACATGTCATTTGTGGCGCACAGTGAAAGCCGTAAAATCCGAGCCCACAAGAGAACGGCACAAATGCATTTTTTCACCATTTTCAATGCATTTGGAATTGTTTTCCTGCTTCACAGTACATGGCATGGAATATTCAATACCATCACAGAGTTCTTTACGTGTAAAAATAAATAAAAGTTATAGATTTTTGAAGTTGGGGAGTGAAAAATAGAGATGGGGGGGGGACATAAAAGGGCATCAAAACATTAAAGTAATGCAAAACACCGGCGGCTCGTTCCCGATCACAGGCGTTTCTATAGAAACGCCGATGTGATCGGGCCGCCGGTGGGTGCGGTTTGGTCTGCGTTTGCAAATGCAGCCAAAATGTCACGTGTGAGCGCACATTGAAACCTGCACATATATGCATACATTACACCTCAATTACATATGCTGTTCTGGCTATGTATACTTCAATGAACCACTATACAAGTAATGTATATATATGTAGTATATGTAATATAGAGATATTTCTGATCATCTATATCGATAAGCTCAGTTCCTGGATTTTTGTTAGTCTTTTAGCTGTATCAGTCCTGGATAGATACATCCGTCCTCTTGTGCCTATCTATGATACATATTAATAAAAAATAATAAATACTCGAGTATAAGCCTAGTTTTTCAGCACAAAAAAAAGTGCTGAAAACCCAAACTCGACTTATACTGGAGTAAAAAAAATATATCAAAACTCACCTTTCTGGCTTCCCCCGCTGCTGGCTATATACTGGGGGGCAGGGTCCGGCAGGCTTTATACTGGGGGGCAGGCTATATACTAAGGAGGCTGTGACCAATGCATTTCCCACCCTCGGCTTATACTCAAGTCAATAGGTTTTCCCTGGTTTTTGTGGTAAAATTAGGGGCCTCGGCTTATATTTGGGTCGGCTTATACTCGAGTATATACGGTAATTTAAAAAAATTCATTAAAAAAAAAATAAAAATGACCATGAATGCTCCGGAACCAGTGCACTATATTATGTTTTAGTCTTTATAAGAATTTCTGTATGACATGGTGCAGGTCATGACCACCTATCACATGTTGGGCCTCATCCCTGTTCAGTCTTCCTGGACTCCTACAACCACTTCTGTGAAGCTTTGCTTTCTGAATGTGAAACTATAATTTATTTTCTACTCCCCTGACTGTAAGATTATACTCCAAAATAAAGAAACTTTTATGTGTTGTGTGTTATGTATGCAAATTCAAGGTTTTTTTTTACGTTAACAAGGTAAAACACATGTTGCTAGTTCCCGAAAGTAAATCTAAAAGAAAAACTCTCCCGTCATCTGACTCATTGAATTACACCTTGTGCAGGGCCTGAAGGGAGAATGTGACTCCAGGTTCTAGGAATACAATGACAATGAGTCCTGCTCCTCCCTTCTGGCCCTGCATTATGTATTATTCAATGAATTAGCTTTAACTATAGTGTCAGTGTTCACACCTACGGAATGCGATATGTGAATGCAGCCATACGTAAATATTTGATGTAGCTAGGAAGGCTCGTTCACAACCAGATGGGACCAAACTTAGTAGTAAAACACTGCTGAGGGCACACTCACATATTGCGTCGCCATTTTTGTTGCGTTTGATGCATCCCAAAGGGCGCATTCACACGATGCGTTGCGTTGTGTGTTGCATTTTGAACGCATTCCACTGGCTTCAGCCTTGATCACATGCTAAGGTTACATTGCATTTCCACTGCATCTGCTAAAACGCAACGCATCGTGTGAATGCGCCCAAAGGCTTGAATCATGATCACATGCTGAGGTTGTCATTGTCTTTTAGCAGTGAAAAACCCAAAGTAACCTTAGCATGTGGTCATGGCTGAAGCCTTCGGAAAACACAATTAAAAAACGCATCATGTGAATTCGCCCTCAGGAGAAGGGAAAGCCTCCCCACAGCAACTTTTGCCAGCTGCCCTCGTGCCCAAAGTTGCATCTTGTACCTCAAATTCCATTTTAGTTGTAGGAAACCTTCCATTAAATATGAATAGAAATGTACATAATTATAATGCCCTCGGGGATCAAGGTTAACAAAGACAAATAAAAAAATAGCTGAGTGTGGTTTTTGTTTCTCCAATAAAGATTGTGTTTTTGCATTGTGTTTATAGCTCTGAGCCATACCTGAGGAATGTATGTATCGCTGCATGAATTATTCCCTGGAAAGAACCTAGAAGTTGAATTTGGAGAGGAAAGTATTCAGACAACGTTACATTTTTCACTCTTTTTGTCATTGCAACCAATTGGTAACATCAAAAAAGTTCTTTTTTTTTTTTGCACATTAATGTACACTCTGCACCCATCTTGACAGAAAAAAACAGAAATGTAGATATTTTTGATAATTTATTACACAAGGAAATCTGAAATATCACCTGGTGATAAGTATTCAGCCCCTTTGCTCAGTGTTGAGTAGAAGCAGCGCTGGAGCTGGTACAGCCAGGAGTCTTCTTGGGATGCAACAAGTCCTTCACCCCTGGAGTTGGGGATCCTCTGCCTCTTCCTTGCAGATCCTCTCCAGTTCCCTCAGGTTGGATGGTGAATATTAGTGGAGGCCATTTTCAAGTCTCTCCATTGATGCTCAATTGGGTTTAGGTCCGGGCTCTGGCTGGGTCAGTCAGGAATGGTCACAGAGATGTCCTGAAGCCTCTGCTTTGTTATTTTAGCTGTGTGCTTAGGATCACTGTCTTGTTGGAAGGTGAACCTATGACCCAGTATGAGGTCCAGAGCTCTCTGGAAGAGGTGTTCATCCAGGATATCTCTGTACTTGGCCACATTCATCTTTTTTTCCATTACACCCAGTGGTCCTGTACCTGCCCCCACAGCCTGATGCTGCCACCATCACTGTTCAGGGCGCGGGGCTCGGGCCGATCGCATATACGTTTCCCGGGAAACGCATGCGATTAATAACCTGATCGCATGCGTTTCTCTGGAAACGCATATGCGATCGCCCCAAACTCCACCCCCTGTGCGCTAGCGGAACGTGTGAACGCACCCTCAGGGATTGTATTTGGCAGGAGATGAGCAGTGTCTGGTTTTCTCCACACAAATCACTTAGAATTAACACCAAAAAGTTCCATCTTCATCTTTTAGTAGAGAATCTTATTTCTCATAGTCTGGGAGTCCTTTGTGTGTTTTTTGCTAACTATATGCGGCTTTCATACGTCGTGTACTGAGGAGAGGCTTCCATTGGAACACTCTGCCCTGAATGATGGAGACTGCAGTTGACTTTGTGGAACTTTCTCCCATCTCCGTACTGCATCTCTGGGGCTCAGCCACGGTGATCTTGGGGTTCTATGAGGGGGGGGGGCTGGGGGGGGAGGGACTATGAGGGGTAGGGAGCACAGTATGGAGTGGAGTCTAGTGGCAAATTAAACCTATCATGGGGCCCCCACCAATTATGAGTTTTTCATAGGGGTTTCCCATCTGAATAGAATGAGAATAATGAAAACCTAATGAAGATCCTGTAATCCATTCACTAACATTTATGATTGTGTCTCTGCGGGCTGGTATATATCTGGCAGTGTATAGGTGAAGCGACTGCTGCTCTGTTACCTGGAAACCACAAAAATCAATTCCTGCCATAGGAATATTAATCCAGCGTCCTCAGCCATAGCTCCGTCATCTGCTCCCCAACACGGATTAACATGAGCAAATACAATCTTATGCGGCAATAAGACGTCAATAAATGATTATCATTCGGTCTGCACGCTTCTCAGTCCATAGATCAAACATTCCCATATGGACGTGACAAATTATCATCAACCATCTGTCTGGAAAGCATCACAGATAACAAGATTTAGGCTCAGAAATGACTGCCCCTCTACCTCTGAGAAGGCACGTGTATAATAGATCTGCCCATGACAAAAAATAATGACTCGTCTGCTTTGTAACTGGCAATATTTCCGCTTTCCACAAGGGGGCAGTACTGAGTCTAGCACTGAGGCCAGATTCACCAAGAAATATAAGGGCTTATTCAGACGAGCGTTTTCACATCCGTGCGCGATCAGTCATTTTTTTTTTTATAATATTATCCAGGGTCGGCTCCAGGTTTCAGTAGGCCCCTGAACGACAGAGCCTCAGTGGGCCCCTTTGCAGTGAACTCATGCGGCGACATTAAAAATTCAGACACTAAAACCTGTTCCCTAATATATTCCCTAGTTTACAACACCAAACAACCAGCTCATGGTTAATTTATCTAAGCCCCCCTCACAACCTATGGATTCATTATATATAGCTCCCCCTCATCCACATGGAATCCTTATGTACAGCCTTATGTGACCCCCCAGGCAGCTCTGGGCCCCAGCACTTGCCCAGGCATGCCCAGCCCTGATATTATCATTACTTTCTATGCGCTAATTCACACAACCTTATATCAAAAATAAAACATAGCGTGGAAATCCAGAGTATCTATAAATGTGTAACGGACGGAGGACTGTAGCACGTGCGCTAGGGTTGCGTTAGGAAATTCAATGCTAGCGGCCTCAGGCTACGTTCACACTGCATTTTGAAATGGCAATATAAAAACCGTAATATTAACGTATTGCCTTTACATCACATTATTATTTGCTAAATGTAAAAGTGTGAATGTAGCCTAAGGGTGATGGCAGACGTGTCGTCTTGTCTGCAAGTGGGAGGGGGTTTGGCGCATTTACACGGTGCGTCAGGGTTTTTTTAATTCATTTTTGATGCATTTCAAAGGCTTCAGCCTTGATCACATGCTGAGGTTACATTGCATTTTAGCAGATTCAGTGGAAACGCAATGTAACCTCAGCATGTGATCAAGGCTGAAGCCTGTGAAATGCGTCAAAAATGCATAAAAAAGCGACACAACGCATCATGTGAAAGCGCCCTGAGGCTACGTTCTGATTTGTGTTTTGAACGCATTTCAGAGGCTGCAGGGAGGAGCTTGGTCCAAACACAGATGTGTTGCTGCTCCTGCTGCAACGTGTGAATGCAGCCAGTGGTTCTGTCTTTGCGGAAAACCCAGCAAAGCCACAATATGTGATGGCAGCATCATCGTGTTGCTCCACCCTCAAGACGGTTTGAAATGGGAAAGGGGCGTGGCAGATGTAAGCATGGGCGGAGTTTAATTGTCACAGCTGAGATTGATGTTCATCACTGGCGTGGGGAGAGTTTGGTGCATGTGTTATGTAGTGTCCTGTGGCTGTATAATACTCTCCAACATGACTTCTACTAGAGATTTACTACTCACAATAAGAAAATCTTTTCACCATTGTTGCACCAAACCCGCCCATGAGTCAGGATCTACGAGATGCTACAGCAGCAAGGAGATTACATGCCTGGTCCTGAATGGTGAGCAAGTGTGTGTCCTAATGTTTTACGTGTTGTTGTGGTTACCCAAATGTTTTCCACGTTACTCCACATGCGCCATATTCTCCATTGGTTGTAGAATATTGACCTATAAATCACTAGGTTCATTTGTCCAAATTTTGACAAAAATGTGCAGATATTCAGAAGTGTTGGGGTGAGGCCACACATCGCGTTTTGAACCAGTTTTTGGTCCGTTTTTAAGCAGTCCGTCCAAAAACGCATGCGTTTTTGACCAGTTTTAATTAAGATAATTGGTAAAACCTATCAAAATCAGATGCGTTTTCAAAAAACTAATGCGTTTTTTAGCACATGTGTTTTTGGACAGACTGCTTAAAAACGGACCAAAAACCGGTTCAAAAAGCCACGTGTGGCATCACCCTAAGGGTGCGTTCACACGTTGCCGTTTACATTGCGTTTTGTAAATATAAATGTTAAGTTATGTAATTAGGCAAATCGTTGTAAATCTCCTCCGTTGTTGTTATGACTTTCAAAGAACAATGTAAACGCAATGGGGGATATTTATCATACGCTGGTGCTCGTGCGCCTCTGCGAATTCGCTACCCGATACATCAAGAGGCTTCTGCCTCTTGATGTATCGGGCTGCCAGCAGCGCAGCGTTTATCCTACGCCAGGCCGTATGAAAAGTCGCCGGCAGCAGCGAGTGCGCAGGCGCAGGGACAGTAACGCCCCGCACCGGCCCACTCCCGTCCGGCCGCGCCCCCGCTCGGCCGGCCGCACCCCCCCTTCACGCCCCATTGGCGGTGCGCAGAGGTCCTGATAAATATGCCCCAATGTGTGAGGTCACACGTGGTGTTAACGCATGCGTTTTCAAACACATCACAAGAGGAGATTTCCCTAATTATATTGCTGTCAACATCGTGTTTACAAAATGCAGACATTAACATTGCTTAGTTTTATAAACGCAATGTTGACAGCAATGTAATTAGGCAAATCTCCTCTTCTCAATTATGTCACGTGTGAACTAACTCTTGGGGGCGCGCTGTCATTGCGTTTTGAAACACAGCTCAGGAGAGGTGATTTGCCTAATAACATTGCTATTAACATTTGCGTTTACAAAGACGCAGTGTAAACACGATTTTAACGCATACGTTAAGGTGGACAGTGTTTTGGTGTTTTTTAAATGCAATTCAAATGTAGTGTGTGAATACGGCCTTAGGGGATGTTAGCGTTTTTGCGGCCATGAGTCAGGATCTACGAGATGCTACAGCAGCAGGGAGATTACATGCCTGGTCCTGAATGGTGAGCAAGTGTGTGTCCGAATCTTTTACATGTTGTTGTGGTTACCCAAATGCTTTCCACGTTACTCCACATGCGCCATATTCTCCATTGGTTGTAGAATATTGAAATATAAATCACTAGGTTCATTTGTCCAAATCTTGACAAAAATGTGCAGATATTCAGTAGTGTAAGGGTGAGGCCACACATCGCGTTTTGAACCCGTTTTGGTCCGTTTTTAATTAGTCCGTCCAAAAACGTTTTTGACCAGTTTTAATTAAGATAATTGGTAAAACCTGTCAAAATCAGATGCGTTTTCAAAAAACTAATGCGTTTTTTAAGCGCATGCGTTTTTGGACAGACTGCTTAAAAACGGACCAAAAACCGGTTCAAAAAGCCACGTGTGGCATCACCCTAAGGGTGCGTTCACACATTGCTGTTTACATTGCGTTTTGTAAATACAAATGTTAAGTCATGTAATTAGGCAAATCGTTGTAAATCTCCTCCGTTGTTGTTATGACTTTCAAAGAATCTAAACGCAATGGGGGATATTTATCATACGCTGGCGCTTGTGCGCCAGGGGGGGGATATTTATCATACGCTGGCGTGAAGGTGGAAGGCGGATTGGGGAAAATAATCGCAAAAACTAGCAATAAGCTAGCATTTGCGATTATTTCAGGGCCTCTGCGCCACTGGCGGTGCGCAGAGGTCCTGATAAATATGCCCCAATGTGTGAGGTCACACGTGGTGTTAACGCATGCGTTTTCAAACACATCACAAGAGGAGATTTCCCTAATTATATTGCTGTCAACATTGTGTTTACAAAATGCAGACATTAACCCCTTATCACCGACACTAGTTTTCAGCTCAATGACCATACTCGATTTTTCAAATCTGACATGTCTCACGATAATTGGTTATAACTTCGGAACGCTTTAACATATCCCGGTGATTTTGAGAATGTTTTCTCGTGACACATTGTACTTCATGTTAGTTATAAAATTTAAGTGATAAGTTTTACGTTTCGTTCTGAAAGAAAGTGAAAATTTGGCAAAAGTTTGTAAAAATTCTTCATTTTCCAAGTTTGAAATGTTCTGGTTTCCAGACAGGAAGTAAAACTACCCAAAAAGTTTGATAATTAACATTTACAGAATATCTGCTTTATGTTGGGATGATATTTTATGCTTCCGGTCATTTTTCTAGGATGTTATGAGGTGCAGAACTTTAGGTGCGATTTTTCTTATTTTCATGAAAATTGCCAAAACTCACATTTTGAGGGACAACTCAGCTTTCAAGTGACTTTGAGAGGCCTAAATAATAGTAAAACCTCATAAATTACCCCACTATAGAAAGTTCACCCCTCAACATATGTAAAACAACTTCTATTAAGTCCATTAACCCTTTAAGTGTTTCACATGGGTTAAAAAATATGGACCTGCGATTTAGAAACTATGGAATTTTTTTGGAAATACATTCATTTAGGCCAAAACTGACATTTTCAGAATAAATTAAATGATGAAACGCACTGCAACGCTTGATGCCCAATTCCTCCCGAGTGTACTGATACCCCATATGTGGTGGTAAACGGCTGTACGGCACACGGCCGAGCATAGAAGAATGGAGGCGCCGCCACAGCAGATTTGTATTGTCACATGTACGCCTATAATTTTATTTTTTTTGGTAATGCAGAGTCATAGCTGAGGGCTTATTTTTGATGGGATAGAACCAATGTATCAAAAAATTTATTTTGGGCTACTAAGCTTATCATGAGATTTTATTAACTATTTCAAGGGGACCAAACAAAATCACAATTTTTATATTGGATTGTGAGCATTTCCCCCCCCCCCCCGCTCACCGTAAAACGTAAAAATAATATTTTAATCTTTTTCTCTGGTTCACGCACGAGCGGTGGACCCTCATTTATAGTTTTTTCTTATTTTTGCTCAATTTTCCTGAGCAAAACCAATATTGGAGAAATCGCATTGTTTTTACATTGACAAACTTTTCAGAGGCCATAACTTCTTTAATTCTTCTTTTTCTGTTGTCAGATCTGTTGAGGCTTATTTTTTTGGCGAAAACAGTTGTTTTGCTTTCACTGTCTTATCATATTAGTACCCCCGTAACTTTTTTTGAATCACTTTCTTAGGAACATTTTTTTGATGGGTGTGTGTAAAAATTCGTATATTCATGGGACAGTTTTTCGAGTTTTGTTTTTTACTAGTTTCACCCGGCGTGGTTCAATAATTGATTTTAGAATTTTGTCAGGATTAATACGGACGGCGTGATACCAAATTTAGTACTCGGTTTTGTGTTTTATATATTTATTTGCATTTTATGTGTTATACTACTTCTGGGGAGATTATTGGACTTCTATTTTATTTATTGATTTAATTATATTTATAAAAGATTTATTTTTTTTTTTTTACTGTTTTAACATTGTCTACTTCTCTTCGGCTTGAATATAGCGATCATCCGATCGCCCCTTATTCCAAGCCTTTAACAACTGCAATCACACTTGTATGGCAGTGTATAGTGAAAGTAACTGAGGCATCGGCTGCGCATGCTCAGTTACTACAGCCGGGTCCTGCCATGAAGGCATGACCCGGTGAGAGAGGAGCCTGAAGCCCCCGTGTCACTCGTCGGAACCCGGGCAGCGCATGAGGGATTGGTCCCCCGGTAGCCACCGGGGGGGTCTCCGATCCACGGGGCGACCACTTGCTGTGCGCAACGCCGCGGTCATGCTTGACCGCGGCGTGCAAGGGGTTAAACCACCAGGTATCCGATTTTTTCCGATCCCCGGGTTTGATTGCCGGCTGTCTGGGCTGTGATATTCAGCCCCTACCCGCACCAGCGAGACCCCGGTTGTCCCAATACTTCGTCTGATGCGCCCGCCGTAAAAGGCTTCGCACAGAAGAAGTACCCTTAATGACGCCGCCCGTAAAACCCGCTAGGAGCTGTCATTGAAGGGGTTAACATTGCTTATGTTTTATAAACGCAATGTTGACAGCATGTAATTAGGCAAATCTCCAATCTCTCTTCTAATTAATGTCACATGTGAATAAGGCCCTTCCTCCACCTAGCGTTGCTTTTGCACGTCAGGGTCAATGCGGTAAAAACTGACGTTTTTGGCTGCGTTTTTGTTCGCACTTTTTCCGTTGGAGTAATTAGCGTTTTGTGCGTTTTTCTCACGCGCGTTTTTTTTTTTGCGTTTTCCGGCGGCATTTTTCACGCGCGAGTCAATGGGATACGACGAATTTTTCAAAGGACCATGGGTTGGGATTAAAAGGGTTATGTTAATTAAAAAATATGTCTTCTGATAAGTTGCAAACATGCTTCGATCTCTTCTCACTGTTCCCCGTGTATATTATCTCCCGACAGTTAGCATATGTAGAAGAACAGTGAGAATGAGATAAATCAACAGTGAACACAGTGGAAACAGTGACCACAGGATCATTATAAGCAGAAAACACAGTGCGAAACACCGTGCAGAATAGATTACAGATGTTTCGCACCTATCCGCTTACTTTGTCGGGAGCTACGCGCGCAAAGAAACGGCGCATAACAAAATAGCATGTGAAAGAACAATATTATGTTGTGAAGAACAAATTGCAGATGTTTAAATACATCTGCAATGTGTTCTTCACACATATATATTGTTCTTCACATGCTATTTTGGGCGCACCGTTCCGTGCGTATCTCCCGACAATTAAGCAGATGTGCTTTATTATTGCTTTATTACACAGCATGGGTTATCTAAATTAACCCATCCAAAATAAATACTTCATAAATATAATATGATTAACCCCTTCAGGACTCATTCCATTTTAGCCTTTAGGACGCGGCTCCATTTTTCAAATCAGCCCTGAAACACTATAAGTGGTTATAGCTTTGGAACGCTATGAGATATCCAGGGGATTTTGAGATTGTTTTCGTGTGACACATTGTACTTCAAATTAGTTTAAAAAAGGTGAGTATAGATTTAATTTTTTTCAGACTGATGGTGACAGACTGAGGAGTTTGTGGGTACTGTTAGCTTCTTGGGCCCCTTTTGAAAAAATAGCAGGAGAGAACCTTGAACACAATCCCATTACCCCCCCCCCCCTCTACCATGGTGGCGACCGTCTGCCAATATTCAACTACAGACATGTGTAGCTCAGTAGGAAATGCTATGTTGTATGTTTTACACAGTGCCCTGCTGGAACGTTGTTACATCATTCAGCACGTCATGTGATGTGAGCAGGGTGATGTCATCTGATGTTCTTTACCCACTAACTTTTGCAAAACTCTACCCCATGTATGTATCTGATCACATGAAATCACAGCAGCGTCCATGGCCTTCTACTCCTCTACAAACTGCAAGGAGGCTGCAGTGAATTCATGTGATCAGATACATACATGGGGTAGAGTTTTGCAAAAGTTAGTGGGTAAAGAACCTCAGATGACATCACCCTGGTCGCATGACATGAAGTGCTGAATGGTGAGAAGGGATCATGGGACATGGGGATTAGCTGCCGGAATTGGCTGAGCAGGACACACCCACTCCAACTCTTGCTAGATCTGGCTGTATGCCAGGTAAGAGAACAATGTTGATTTTATGGGGATGTGATGGAAACCATTTTCAGCTTTAGAAGGATGCCATTTAGTTAATGGGGATCTATGGGACCTGTCACTAGCTGTATTTGTGAATAATGTGGAGATAAAGCCGTGCCAAGGTTAGGGGTGGCCACAATGCTGTGCTGGGTCCACCAGGCACGGTCGATGTGTTGCTGCTCTTCAGAATGGATGGTAAGGTATGGTGCACCCCATTGGGAAATATGTCCAACAAGAGTTAGGGTCTGCAGTGAACAGTTACCTTCTTTATTGAACAAATTCAGGTGCAAGTGTTGACTTCTCCAACCTCCTTATTGCCTGAGGAAAGGCCTGGGCTAGCTGTCCCTCTCTTACTCAGCAGGTGAAGGCTAGGAGACCAGGGTATATGGCAGAGTATCCCCGTCTCAGATTCTTCCTCTAGTTGTTCAGGTAGACTGGCAGTCTTCTCCTCCAAGCCAGACCTGTCATGTCAGACATGGCATCCCAAAGTGTTATTCTAACAATAATTATGACTTGTGTTGAACTTGAGGTGAGGGCCCTTTTTTTTGGCACTCATATCAATTTGAATAAAATGTGATCAAAAAGTCCTATGGGACTCAAAATGTCACTGAAAATGTTGGCTTATCTGTCAAAAATGATAGCTTTCATATCTCCATACCACTTTTTCTACAACCAGTTTGGGGACAGTTACAGAGTATTGTCTCTCATGGTCTCCAGGTCAATCTTCTCCTCAAATCTTCACATGGATAACAAATGTTTTCTCCAAACAGTTATTCCATTGCTGCCCCACTATGGTGATCACAGATCATTTATGCCGCTACCTTCTTTATATGCTAATATAGTTTAGCACTTTTACTTGTTAATATGTAAATGAGCGGCAGCCTCTGCTTTCTTACACTGCATTATAACTACATATTAGGTGCCACCTGGTTTATTACCTGAATAATCTGTTCACAGAAATGGGAAATATATTTTACACAAATACTTGTGGTTTACTGGGAATGTCCATTTTTTTTGTTTTTTTTTAAATTTCTAAAATTATATTGAGATGCCCATCTTAAAAGCAGGTTTGGCCACAGTTCTAGATCTTTCCTTTAGTCATTTACAAGTGAACAAAATGGTTGCCACCCCTCGTTTAATGAAAGAAAAACCCACAATTGTCACAGAAATGGCTTTAATCTGATAAAAGTAAGGCTATATTCACACCTCTGTTGCCCGCCGTACCATATCACGTCGGGCACACGGCAGTGCTGGGGGAGAGGAGAGCGCTGCTCTTGCACCGTACCGCTCCCGTTGGGCGCCGTGAGTCCACTGGGATGTATAGGGGACGTGTATCGGCCGTATATATGTCCCCCATATGTTCGTGTGAATATAGCCTAAGGGTGGTATTTTCACATCAGTGATTTCTCACTAAACTCGTTTTGGCTTATGGATACATACACATCGGTTTTTTCTTCCTGGCTTCAGTGATTTTTCACTGATGTCTCACTGACCCATTCTTTTCAATGGGCTTTTTCACACTTCAGTTTTTTTCCACTGCTCCAATGTTGTCAGTAAACACAAAAAAAAAACAAGTTCTAAACTGACATCTGGAAAAAAACTGAAGTACCATCAGAAGGTCACTGGCTAGGAGCCAGAACATCCCCGTCTCAACTTCTTCTGGTAGCTCAAGAAGGCTGGCTCCTCCAAGCTCTGCAGACACTAAGGACTGGGATTGTTCTCCTTATGTACTTTCCACCAGGGGAGGAGTGCTTACATTTTAGCATAAACACAATGACAAAGAGTTTTCCCATAGACTTTCATGGAGTCCTCATAATATTCTATGGCAGTGCTAAAGTGTAAACAACTTTCCAGATGAGTGTCGTTCGCAAATGAGCTGGCTCTTTCACGTGAACGACGGGAGCCAGCTGCCTTCAGTGAACCAATGGCTCACCTAGCCCCGCCTCTAAATGGCTGACCTTGCCCCTTATAGCCCAATGAAACTGGGTTAAAAGTGGTGTGGAGTCGAGGAACTGGCTGGACAGCGGCCCCCTATTATACATTTAATAGGGAGGCGTTCAGAAGCCAAAAGAGGCGGCTCTTCTTAGTGAGTGGAGCCTAATGATCCAGCTCCATAAGAAGACCTGGACTTCCCATCACCAGGGAGCTGTCTGCTTGTCTGGTAAACAAGTCTGATTTGGAATAGATGGAATATTACTGACTTCTCTAACTTACTGAGAGATAGATCCAGTCAGAAATGTCCCTAAAATGCTCATTAACCCTTTCTTCTAGTCTATACAGGTACAGATATAATTAACAGGATTTATAGTATAACAAAACACTATAGATTAGGTTTGCACATGAGGAGTGGCCCAAATACCTGGTGAGAGGTGCAGACGTCTCATTCACAGTTACAGAAATCATGTGATTGTCTCCAAAGGTTGTGTAACAAAATATTATAGGAACCATCATTTCTGCCCAGGCTGGTTTCATGAGTGTTTTTTTTTTTTTTTTTTAATCCATCGAAGCATGGTTGAAAAGCAATGTCAACGTTTCATTTGTTCATTTTCGTAGAAATTAAATTAAATTTTTACTTTTGTCAGATTCAAGTTTATTTATTTGACCAACGTGGACTTTTCTTACATGAGTATTACCAACAATTCTGTCCACGTGTGTATGTAGATAATCTGGTCTATAGCTCTTATCTACTTGGAGGGCCTCATGCACATCAACAAAGTGCCAGGACATTGTTTTAGAGTCTTCCAGTTGTCCCCCATGTGTTTCTATTGGTTCATACACACAGGGAACCTCACACACTAATGACACACGGGCTGCAATCCATTGATTGCGTCTCATGTTTATCTCTATGTAACTTTTCCCTTTGCAGCAGCGGCGTAACTAGGAGAGGCAAGGCCCCATATCAGACTTCTGAATGGGGCCCTCCCTTACCCTTTAAAAAATATACATATTTATATGCTCACAAATGTGAATTACAGTTGCTCGGTATACACAGTACATATATAGAGCATAATGCAGTATATATACACATTATACATTGTGTAGACATACAGTATATACACATCACAGATACAGCATGTATACATCACAGATATAGCTTATATACATCACATATATGTTATATACATATTTTGCTGTACAATGTATATGTATATAATAGTGTACATAATGGTGTGCATTCTTTTGTCAGGTTGGATGATGGGGCCCCCTGACACTGTGGGCCCCGTAGCAGCTGCTATGGCTGCTACCACTGTAGTTATGCCCCTGCTTTCCAGTTGTACCGAGAACTGCAGGAATCTCGTACAGCAGTGACCAAGCTCTCCTGGAATTTATAACAAGGTGAATTGTTGGATTGAATGATCACTGAAATAAAACCTCCTTGGAAATCTTCAGCTACAACCATTTCTTATATTTTTAAAAGAAGGTAAATGGAGCTTGGATTCTGGTAAGGAATGTGTATGTTTATGAGAAATGATATTTCTTCTAGTGCAGGAAGGTTTACACGGTGCACAAATATTTTTGTATAGATGTAAAATCATATAAGTGATCCCATGGAAGAAATGTGCGTCATATAGAAACCTGTTCTGGATAGGAAAATTGGGACCCCAATTATCTAGAGAGTAGGTGTATTCTCTAGATTACTAGGGGGTCCCAGTTCTTGTGATCTGAGTACCATCCCCTATTCTGTGGAGAGGTGATAAGTGGGGATATCCCCACTAAAATGTATCATTGTTTACCGCTGTTTTTGTCCAGTGGCACCACATACAACCTTTCTGCTTTGCGATTTGTGAGATTATTTGAGCATTTTAAGGACCTCTACCACCAGGATGAAGGACTGTATGCAAATTAGCCTGAGGGGCTCCAGGTTCAATTATGGAGCCCATTTGGCTCATTTGCATACAATCCTTCATCCTCCTGGTGGTAGATGCTTTAACCCCTTTCTTAGCAGAACTTACATGGCTTTACTGTCTGGGGCATTTTTAGCAAATTTTCATGTGTATTGGTCTAAGGGCCATCATTATTAGCAAAATTTAAAATTTGAAAAGGCCTTTTCATTTTTTTTCTTGGGGGGGGGGGGTGTTAAAGTTAAAAACTGGAGAAGAAGATTACAGTTACAGGAGAAACTGCAGCAACACCAAAAGACATTGCTGTCCAAACACAGCTAAGATCATTATTCCTAGGAGGAAGGGAGGATTGGACGCTTTATACGTATTATATATGGCAGTGGTGGCGAACCTATGGCACGGGTGCCAGAGGTGGCACTCGGAGCACTCTCTGTGAGCACCCAGGCCATCACCCCTGCACAGAGTTTTCCAGACAGGACCCAAAACCTCCTCCTGTAGTCAGGGACTGTCTCAAATAAAAGAACCATTTCTCTAAACCCTTGTTTGTCCAGTCGGGTAAAGGGAAAGAAGCAGAACCAGACACTAATAATCACAGTACAGCAAAAGGTTCAGCAGAAATTCAACATTTCCAGAAAACAAAATATATTTTTTGTTTATTCTTATTATTCCAGATATTGTCAACGTCTGGTTACCTCGAGACATATAAGATTATCGATTGGAAGGAGGTATGCAGAGACCGAGACTTGGGTTACTACAGCTGCCCCTTCTACACTCAACACATGCTGCTGGCAGGGGGCCAGGTAATTAGAAATAAAGTGTTATAAAGTACTGAAATCATTCGAAATGTCAACAGGCATTTTTAAAATTGGCATAGCATAGGTTATTAAAATCTGTCATTAGCTAAAAACGACTTTCCTGGTGACAGGTTTGTTTTAATTTACTTCATATGACCTACTACATGTGGTTTTATTGAATTACCATCTGCATTTGATAGAAAGGTTAGTCTCGCCATTTGCACTGTAGAAACACACAGGTATGAGATCATTCATGAGCCAACCCTTAATCTAGAATGGATGTTTCTTGGTGGGTTTGACCAATCTTTACCATCTCCTTTGCTGCATGTAAGGCAGCGATCCTTGGTATCCCTCGTATGGGATATCCTTTCACTGTTTTCATATTTTAACACTATATAGGCCAATACTCAGGTTGATGTGTGGCCTAAATATATCAACACTGACCCTTCCCAGGTACTTCCCAATGACTGCACCTTCCACAATGGCTTTTACTCCACATGATGTGATCTGATTTCTAAGAGTTAAATACCGTTCTCCCTATATATGTTGAAATGAGGGGTTTTTAAGTCAACAATATTTGCTGTAACGAGCAATTGCATCTACTGTACAGTACAAATTCCACTTATACATTGAACCAAAAGCAGAAGATAATAGTTCTTGTTTCTTGTTTTGTTTTTGAGCTTTGAGACTCCAGATATCCCCAATACATAATTTCACAATGTGACTCGGGCATCTGATTTATGACTTTCTTGTGATAACGTCTCTACAGGTCCAGGTATGTCTATATTTCCATAATTAGATTCATTCTGTATATTATATTCGTAGGTGTTTTGAGTTAGGGATACATATCTATACCTGTAAGGCAGGTTCTGCTCACCCTCCTGTTATTAAATTGCCGCTATTTTAAGGGAACTGTAACCGATACGTTGACGTCAATGGGGAACAGAAGACGAATGGTGACTTTAGGTTTACATTCTGCTCTTAAGACGCAAGTGTGAACTGAGCCTAACTCGGCAAATTTACACTGCTGGTTTGAGTTAAAGGGTTTATGTATGACCCGCTTTACATGGACCAACTGAACTAAACTCGCAAGTTACAGCAAGACTGTGGGTCTACTGTCTCCGGTTTGATTTTGCTTTATTAGTCTAGATAATGTTTTACCTGAACCAGATATCTAAAGTTTCTCTTTCCAGCAAATTGTAATTGTACAGTTTAAAGTAAACCTGCACTGCAGTACTTTATAAAACTTTATTTCACATTACCTGGCTTCACATTACAGAAAGTTTTACAAAAGCTTGTGTTTGTCTCCTCCTTTCCTCCACGCCATCCGTCCCCTGCCTGCGCAATGCACATGACAGGAAGAGGGGAATTAATGTGAAATAAAGTTTTATAAAGTACTGAGATGACTCAGAATGCTGGCAAAGGCATTATTTAAATCCGCACCACATAGGCTACTGGATCCTGTCACCAGCTTAAAGGACATTCCTGGTGACAAGTGCCCTTTAAATACTTGTTTCCTATCAATTGTAATATTTCTGATGCCCAGTTCCCAGTGCCCTCCAAATTTCTCTCACATGGCCACCAACCTTTTCCATCCTTGCTTTTCTTGTTTCCGGGAGTTCTTCACTGCTCCAAATTATCTTTAGCAAAGGGGGTCCTGTGTCGTCGCCCCTACCTTCCGCTCTACTTTAGTGGGGTCCCTAGTAATTGCACATGGCTCACCCAGATTTTCAGCTGGATAATGATTACCTCTATGTAGAGCCTCGGCAGGAGGTCATATCACTGGTAACTGAGACCTGTGTGGGTTTGTCTGCGGCTGCATGATGGATCCCCACTGACCTCTGCACTTAATTCACTAAGTTTATCTCTGCTGTGATTATCTGCACTCCTCCTCCATGACAAATCTATCACACCTCACCACCCCCAACATCTTACTGGGAGGCAGGGAGAACTCCAAATTTACTATTGTGTAGGCAGGGAATTGCTTATTTGCTTTTTACTTCCCACGTCAGCCATATTTTTATTTCATACTATGAATAAATAGTGAGATATTGTGCAGTGACAACAAGATTATAAGATTTGTACAATGCTAAATAATGTAAAGCTAAGATATTGGCACTACAGCTGTTTGGACATGAATGTGCTCAATTACAAGTGCATGTCCATACTGCAGGATATGTTATATCAGTTCAGTGGATTCCAGACACAGTGCTGTGGGTTGTATAGTGGCGGTACCTGGTACTGCGGCTCAATCCCATTCCAATGGAGCATAAGTAGAAAATCCAGCTCGCCTCCTCTTGATAATGTGGTAACTCTGTGCACGTAAACTAATCCCGGAGGCTTTAGACACACAAAATATAGAAGAAATGAATTCCAACACTAATGAGGAATCTTCCACTTGACATCTTCATTGAGGTTTAAAAAGACATCACATTGTGGTGAACAGCAGAAAAACTGGTGCAATCCCAGGTAAGTATACGACCTACGCGTTTCACCTTATGGCTTATTCATAGTCCCAATACATTGGGTGGAACTGACCTGCTGGGGGTGCGGTGACCCGGGGCATTTTTGGTGCTTTTTTTTTTGTCTGTTTTCTTAACTTCTGGAAGCGTAAGCAGCTGTGTTAACATTTTCAGAGCTACTTGCACTTCCAGAAATGAGGAAAAACTGATTCATACAAGCCAAACGCATGGTAACATGCAAAAGAACACATGTCTTTTAAAATGCAAAGTATGACGGCACCATGTGGATTTCATGTCACTGTGTGTCACAGGCTTCATAGACTGGGAAGGTGCCACAGGCTTCGGGGTGCATGGTGTTAATGTGTTTTTGTTTTTTTATTCTAATTACGTAAAGTGAATTTGTGAGGGCAAACCTTTTAGAGACCAAGTGCCCAAACTACAACCACAAGCCACGCATTCTTTGTAAAGTGTTCCAGCTTATCACTCCCTTCTCTGACATGGCTTTCAATCGTATTGGCATCCTGAGGACACCAATACAGTAGAAAGAGAGTGAAATTCAGATTATTATGGTAACTTCTCTACAGGGCGACTGAACAGGAAGAATCCTGGGGCCTGGAGCAGGAGCTCTAATGATAATACGGCCCTTTACACTCCTCCGCGCTCCTCCAGTAGTCCCAGGCAGCCATTGATGTGTCTCTTTAAAATAGTGCTGAACGCGCGGCACATCCTGGGCTTCCTGCAGCTGCATGAGCAGGTCTTGAGTCCTGCCTGGCACACTCTGTGCCTGAGTGCCCACAGAGAGTGCCACCTCTATCGGTGCCCAAAGGTTCACCACTGCTGATACTATGTATGTGCACCCTACGTCTGCCATTACGAAATTGGACAAATGACTGGTTATAAATGACCCCAAACAGCTCGGGTAACTATTAGTAGACAATGACGGTAGAATATTGTTTACCCATACTCCAATGCCAAGTAGGCCAAAAAAATAATCGTCCAGCAGCCACATATAAATTAGCCTATAGTTGGTTATTTCTTGTATCCCAGCAGATTTTCCCGAGTTGGCTAGATTTGTGCTGGAGCTCTCCCCTTCTAGCAGCTGCTATCACAATGTCCTCTTAGTGTAGGGATTATTAGTGCATTGTTATTCGCTGGGAGCCTCTTTCCTGTTATCATACGGCTATGAATGGCCAGTGACTTACAGCCAGATTACCATCACACTGAGGAACAATTCCAGCCCCCCTTTTTATCAGGTCCATCACAAGAACTCATTAACTGGTTAAACCAATCTGATCTTTTAGGGGTGGGGTTGTTGTGTAATATGGGGCAAAAGTTTGCGGTTATTGACTAGTAGTGACATGAATGGAGAGTAATTATACGAATTGGCCAAAAATGAGTGTTTCCAAGTTTGTTACGAAACTGCATCAAAAAGAAATCTTAAGTCTCTCTCATTAGTGTCCACAGCCTCCAGGGTAAAAGGTGGTATCCAGCAGTGTCCATATCCCTGGCCTACAGGCATTTGCCCCCATCAGGTCCTTGGTTAACCCTTTCAGGGACACATTGGGTAAGGTTAAAAGAACATGTAAAAGTACCTATATGCCTATTTGTTGTGAGACCGTGTTCTGCTCTTACGTGTCCTCGATGGCCAAAATATTAGACAGGTCTGTGCTTACATTCAGGAGGTCACTGACCTCTGTGGGAAACAAATGTCTGCTGCGCTGCGGATGCCTGTTCTGTTTTATCTGTGTCTGGGAGAGCTGGGTGGCAACTCATGTGACTGATACAATACTACGTTCCTCATAGGGATTGCAACTAAAGGTCATATCCATATAAATGTGTATATCGATGACCTCAGAGCAGAATCTATATCTTGCATTTTTTTTTACATCCCAAGAACTTTATTAAGTAAGCTCAACATTCTACAAACTGAACGTATAATATGAAAGTGTTCATATAGGTAGTCAGGATGAGCATCTATAAGCTCATAAATATAGAGAACACAGAGATATGATCTAATTATATCACAAATCTTATACCAAACAAGCAACTATAAAGGGTTTTTACTAAATTTATTGACACTCCACTTAAAGGAAATCTACCCTCACAATCCAGCATGGATAAACCATGGACACTTATTCATAGATCCAGGCTCTGTGATTGTGTAATCTTCTTATATGTGTTATCCATGGCCTCCTTCCTTCTAAAATCACCTTTTATAATTATTATAATGTGCCTGAAGGGCTCCTCGGTATGTTACCAGAGCTCCTCTGTGCTGCGGCTTCACATGCTGTTTACACAGTCTCCCTCTCCCCCCGCTTGATGTAATCTTACTGCAGTAGAGGAAGTTTCAGCATAGAGTAATCTCACACACTAGAAGGTGTGGTTGGGAAAGTGCTACTTCACAGTGTAACAGCCCATGAAGCTACAGGACAGAGGCGATCTGGCAATGCCCCCCAGAGCCCTTCTGACTTATTGTAAAAGGTGATTTTAGAAGGAAGAAGACAAGAGATTTCCCTTAAAATAATACACTTCTTTCCCCCCTATTCCCTTAGAAGGTAAATTAAGTAATAACATGCCTGAGCATTGTTCTATAGATCATCAGATTTTATAGCAATTTTTAAATTGAAATTGGACTTGCCCTTTAAGTGATGGGCGGTGGATGGTGGAATCCCCCCTTGTAGACCCGCCTATACATTCACTTCTCTTGTTAATATTGAGGAATAGGCAGGGCGTTGACTACTGAATGGGAGAGGATGAAGTGCATCTGAGGACACGGTGATGGCAGAATTTTGTATCCTAAAACTAACGCTGACTTTGATAGGTAACCTCAGCGGTGAATGTGGCTTTATTACGGTGTCGCTGGTGTCTTTGTACCACTGTGTATTCTCCAGACGTGTAATAATTGATTGGTGTAAGATTTTTATAGGCTTGGTTTACAATAATGCAGTGGAAATAGGTCACAGCCGCTCTATCTGTGAATGGAGCCTTGCTACGTTCCCATAGTAATAATCAGTCACTTTATTGGAGATGATTCTGCGCTCATCACTCTGAAGTTCCTGCGATGCTTCGGCTGGGACATGACATGTCTGAGGTATTGGTGCTTTTTGCTTTGTGTCCTCTATAGCTCACATGTTATGTTCCCGCAGAGATCCGCCTCGTGATCCGGTTCCAATGATTACAAATAGTGTGTGTGTATTCCACGATAAGGTGTGAAGAATAAGCTTAACCCTTTATTGAGGTTAAAACTTTATCTTCTATTCACAGGACGGGATTGTAACTGGTATCAAGAAATTAGGTCCATGTACTCCTCTGATTTGAACGATTGTGACAAACATAATTTTCCATTCAGCTTTTTTGAGAACGCCAGAGATTTACTCTGCAGTGGCGTAACTTGTAGCTGATGGGCCCCAGTGCAAAGTCTGTGCCAGGCCCCCGACTATAATGTATGGTTTATAGTAATAGTCTTCTCATATGGAAAAGTGACACCATAAGGGCCCTCTTAACATCTTGGGCCCTGGTGCTACCGCAACCTCTGCACCCCCTCAAGTTACGCCCCTGGTACTCTGCTTCTATCTATGGCAGCACCATGGCCATTTCTGGCTTTTTTGCTGCTGTAGGTGAAAATTCAATTGCCTTCCTCTGATCCCCTGACAAATTTTTAAAATATGCCTTTACCTAATCAGGAAATGCTGACGTCACCCATGCTGAGAGCTGTCCCGCACACTAGTAGGCCAGTCAGTGACACATAGTGACATGTAATACTTTACAGGTGACAATCTCCTTCATCAAGAAGAGGACTTCATTCGGACTTCTTCTATCCATAACTTACCAGCGTTGAATTTGCAGACCAACGTCTTTAGCTGTGTTCAGCACATCTCCACACTGCACCCATAAAAAACGCACAGTCACTTACAGTATTAGGTCACCAACAACACTGTGCTTGAAAATAATTTATATCTCAGTATATAGTAGGTACAGCACCCACTAATTGATTATTGTAATGTAATGTAATTAATCCAATGGCTTGGATCACATAATGTTTTGTATTTTAATACCCAGTGCAAATGAATCGAGTGAAACGCCTATTTAAAAAAGTACATACTACTAAAAAAATTACTACTTGTTTCGGGCCTTGCGTCCAATCCAAAGTTCCGGGAGAAAGAGGTTGTTATGGGGTCTGTTTCATCTGAGTGGCCGCCTCAGACTAGAGGACAACACAGCAAGTCAGGTGTTGACCCGATGTTGGATGCAAAGGCCAAAACTGGAAGTTCACGTTCTTTGACCAGGCCAGAGGTGCTGGGGATACAGCACCCACGGGATCTTCTGGGGGCTTCTAGGACCATGGGATTTCTTCATCTTATGTCACAATGTGTTCCAGGGAGTCGATGCAGCTTAAATTTTACTTTTATATTTTCCAGATTTCCAGTTAATTCCTTTTGAGATGGACCACACCCGAAATATGCTGCTTGGTTTACACTGACTGTTCCACCATAGGTCTATATTTTTCTATATGTTATTAAAGAAAATTCAGGCAAAGCCATGTGTGACATTATGGCTCGGCCCCATTCATGGGAATTAGTAATATGCACCTCCTTGACAGCTTCTGGTTACAATGTGTGACTAGTCTAACTAGGTGTAGGCTGGCTGACAGTTTTTTGGCAAAGAAAATGTTTTCAGTGCTTTACAAATGTAACACATATTTGCATCTCATTTAGCCTCACACCCAAACTGAAAATTGCTGAGTACAGAAACCGTGCACCTTCCAGCATGTTCCCTACAGGGGTGCATCATGCACTGGGTCTACGCTTGTGTCTAGAGCACTAAAGCCTTCCTAATCCTATACCTATAGGGGGTCAATAAGAGCCATTTTACTCTGTCCTGTAATGTCCTGTCAGTCATTCAGTTCAAAGAATGGTAGTGAATATTACATATAACCTGCAGAGGAAAAGTATTTGCTCGCAGTTGCGGAGGTTCCATAGAAAAGGATGCATACAGTATTTTGGAGGAGTTTGTATGGTGAGGTGCACTTTCAATGGGTTCATTTACATGGGCTACAATCCTAGAAGCCAGAGCTAGAGACTACAGGGTAAGTGGGTTCTTGCACTTGAGAAACCTGTATTGTATATTGATTTTATTCTGTATTTCATCATCTGATGGTCCTCTCGATGTGGCTGTATGCAATAAAAGACAGCCCTAAATTTAGATTTCCACCAACAACCCCAGTACAGCACAAAATGCCACCCCAGAGATTATAGATAGCACAGTACAGCACAAAGTATCAACAACCCCGTACAACTCAACAATGACTCCCCCCCCCGAACCTATTCTGCCACTATTTACAAGCACAAATGCCACCCCACGCACCCCGGAGATTATAAATAGCACAGTACAACACAAAGTATCAACATCCCCAATGACACCCCAAAAAGCATAAATACCACAGTACAAACAAAATGCCACCCCTAGACGGCACAGTACAGCACAAAGTATCAACAACCCTCGTACAACACACAATGCCACCCCAGAAACTATACTTACCCCAGTACCGCACAAAATACCACCCCAGAGATTATAAATACCACAGTACAGCACAAAAGAACAGCCAAGAAGCTAAATACTGAATTCAGACATTAACTAATACAGACTCTGGTCCAGACGATGAGAGACGAGACAAATACATAGCAGTCAAATAAGAATAATGAAGACCCCAGAGCAGGCCATAATACTGGAGACCCCCAGTGCAGGCAAGTTTTAATAAAGGAGAGACCCCAGAGCAAACTATTGCTGGAAACCCTAGTAATGTGTGCTGGAGCAGTGCGTACAGACTATCCGACAAGTACTGACTGCTTCTGGGTCTTCTCATGCTCCTTGCATCACTCTGCTCTGGGTTCTGACATCTGGGCACGTTACACCCATCAGTGACCGGTTTCTGTGGCAGCAGGGTGCGGGCATTGTACCCCTGCTCTATATGCTATAATTCTGGTCCCTCCACTGTGTGAAAGCTGCATTCATTATAGCTAAAAAGGGACCTGTAATGTCTAAATATAATATATTTATATATAATAATATAGACCGTTTAATATATGATGCATCCATGAGGAGGTCTTGAAGAACTGATCCTGGGGGCAACACTTGTGTTTCAGTGGATGGATGGGGATTTGCATATCCTTTTCGGGTTGGTGTGTTGGTTAGGTAATGGTTCTGTATTGATGAATCCCACCAAGATTGTACAAGCTATCAGGTGTAACTGGGCATTACACTTCCATTGTGAACCGGTGTCAAAACATCTACCACCTGTATTACTCGAGTTTTTATTACTAGGGGACGTGTACTGCCCCTTGGCATTGCTGTTATTACAAGAAACCCCCCATTGTTCTCTTTGTGACTGATATTTAGCTTTAGTCAGCTTAAAGCCCATTTTTCTAACCAGATTGAGATCTTTTTATAATTTTTGGCAGTCCCTTTATATACTATAAAACATATGTCCCCATATCCTGGAACAAATCCTCGTAACTCACCCAGGTTGGGGTTGATCATTGGGTTATCATTTTGCATTCTTTCCATTGACATAAGAGACATGAGGAAACTCCTGGCAGGTTTTTCATAAACTAAAATGTTATTTTACTATTGGAAATTTCTGACTGTCTTTTTATATTTTTGAAAAATCTGCCACCAACCAAAACTATTTCAAATATTTTTTAATGGATGGTACACTGACCCATTAGGCTACATTCATGTTCCATTTTTTTTGGATATGTTTAGTGTATATACCTGGAAAGCTCCTGGTGCATATGCTAGACATATCCACAGACTTATACTGGCAAGTGGGCGGGGCATTCTTTTTGCCTCGGTCTGCCTAGTATTTGTTGCATCTAGCACGAAACAGTGGATGGGAAAGCGGTATACGACGCTATATCATTCTGCTTCCTGCTGTTGAGAAAAGTATATGGTCAGCGGAGGCAATGGGGGACAGATGCAACTGTACAGCATTAATCCCTGGCCTCTGCTGAGCGTATGCGGCTGCCTTGAAGGTAGGCAGCCGCCAATCACTGTCTCCTGCCTATGTATCACTCCTCCTCATGCTTTCCGGGGTAGGGAAAGGAACAGGACAAATCACGCTGTATGTGCACAGAGTCTTCTATTTTATCCCAACCTTGTAAGGACAACACAGGAATCTGCATGACATAACCTTACAAAGGAGGGCAAAAATGTGATGCTTATGTAGTCCTGTAGTCAATGGATTTTTTTTCTTTTTTACGTACAAAAGTAAAGTAAGAGCCAAATGCAGAATATTCTTTGCAATTATTTTGACATGTCAAAAACTAATAATTGTTGCACTATAAAAACTGACACTTAAAATATGATGAAAAATGGCACATTTTTGACTGTTGATATTCTCAGGCTTGTGGGAAGGGACACATAAGATGCCCGACAGATGCCCAATAAGGGCAGAACAGAATGGAGCATGAATGACATAATGTGGTTGTGTGTGTGTGTGTGTGTATGTGTGTGTATAAATATATATAATATAAGTATTTTTTTTCTCATGTGATATTAGTCAATGTAATAGCCAGTTCTCCTTGCATTTTCCATTGATGGATGCTTTCCTATAATATGTGACATTAGATCAGTGTCTCTATAAGCAGTGTAGTCTCATTTCCAGGTTTCCCAGTGTTGTGGTGGAAATCAGTGTAGTTCCCCCCATTCTGTGTATGTGCTGAGCACCTGCTCCCTCCCTCTCTGCCTGTGACCCCCAGCACCCTCCTCCTCCTCCTCCTCCCTCTCTGCTCCTGATCCTCTCCGGCTCCACTTCGGATCTTTGTGTTTCTCAGTCACTTCCCTTTTGTTTGCTCCACATCTGTGCCCCTGAGCTTCTCCCTTCCCCCTCCTCCCGGCTTGCTGAAGGCTCACAGAGAGGCACATACAAGGTGAGTGAGGGGCTCCTGCACCGGCTCTGGACGTCATGTGGGCGCACTGCTCAGTGTAGGGCTCTCGATATTTGCTTTTATTTCTACATGTGACTTACAGCAGATTTGTGGCTTTATACATAGTTGCAGAATTACAAGTGATCTACTCATTGTGTACTTGGTTCTATGGTGATGGTTGCATTTCTACATGGGCTGAGCAGTGCTCACAGTGTACATGCATTGCTGTAGTGCAGTGATCACAGTGTACATGCATTGCTGTAGTGCAGTGATCACAGTGTACATGCATTGCTGTAGTGCAGTGATCACAGTGTACATGCATTGCTGTAGTGCAGTGATCACAGTGTACATGCATTGCTGTAGTGCAGTGATCACAGTGTACATGCATTGCTGTAGTGCAGTGATCATAGTGCACATGCATTGCTGTGCTCACAGTGTACATGCATTGCTGTAGTGCAGTGATCATAGTGTACATGCATTGCTGAGGTCACAGTGTACATGCATTGCTGAGGTCACAGTGTACATGCATTGCTGTAGTGCTGAGGTCACAGTGTACATGCATTGCTGAGGTCACAGTGTACACGCATTGCTGTAGTGCAGCTTTCACAGTGTACATGCATTGCTGTAGTGCACATTGTACATGTAGTTCAGAACTCAGTGTAAATTAATTGCTTTAGTGCAGTGTCCACATTGTACATGAAGTGCAGTGATCAGTGTACATGTAGTTCAGTGCTCACTGTGTACATGCATTGCTGTAGTGCACTGATCACAGTGTACATGTAGTGCAGTGCTCAATGTGTACATGCATTGCTTTAGTGCAGTGCTCACAGTGTACATGTAGTGCAGTGATCACAGTGTACATGCATTGCTGTAGTGCACAGTATACATGTGTGTGCATTATTGCCAATGCAAGCATCAGCACTAACCCTACTTCTTAGACTTGTGGCCCTTTGCTTTTTCTGTGCCCACACGTGGGTTTCCTCCTTGTCACTTGGGTCATACAGCATGCTTGAGGTGGGGGGGGCAATCACATTGCTATATACCCAATGGTCCCCTTCTATACACTGGGGTGCATGGCATGTGTGCAGGATCTAGGACCTAGAGGGGGGAATCTAGGGGGGTGTCCTTGTGCCTGCACATAGTGGGAGAGGGGGGTCTCTTTGTTGAAGGGGGTGGGGGAGGGCCGACCTGACTGTACAGTCCCAGCTCCAGGCTCAGAACAAAGAATTGCAGGGAGCTGTGTCCTGTCACTGATAATGAGCTATTAACACTCCCTGTGTGCTGTGTATTGCTGGATGTGGGTACATTTATATACAATACAATGCATTTGGTTTGTGTTTATATATACACAAAGTTTGTGTAATGTGCCTGGAAACTTTGTTTAGGTTGTGGATGTGTTTAATTGTTTATTCCATGTATCACGTGTTGCTTATATTTTCTGTTGGATACTCACTGGCTACATTGTTGCAGTGTTTACATTGATACACTCCATAGCAATGACTTTTAAAGATCCAGTGCCTGTAATGGGATTTCTGAGATGGTAGCGAGTCTACGGTGTTGAAAACATTTCGAGGTGCAGAAAAACTTTATGTATGACTTTAAGTTGAAAAAATATCCAATATGTGGCTCCTATTTTGTTTCAATTATGTTACATATATCTTTCTTATTGTAGGAAAAGTTTCCGGAAGTGTCTCTCATCCTGGCGGAGGATCACTAGAGCGTAGTGTTTTCAACTGCTTGAGTCACGATGAGCTGTCAGGGGGGAAAGGGGAATCACCAGAAGACACGCTTGCGCCTACATGTAATATGTCTGTTAGGTTGGGATAAGAAGAATCTGGGATACTAGAAGATATAATCCATCTACACAGAGGTTCACATCCAAATGAAGGGACATAAACTGTGGATCACTTTTAGAAATTTTTTAACTTTGGTTCAGAGGACTAGATAACGTTTACCGCAGACCCCACACAGTGTAGCCTCATGCCTTTGGCCAAACCAGTGTCTTAGGTTCTGAGGCTTTTTATTGGACGTTTTTTTGGCTGTGTGATGATGGAGACACAGCATGCCTCATTGCCTCACATGGGGGCTCAAGATGTGTACGATTTCTCTGACGATGGGGAATCCCTCAGGAACCTGAAGCCGATGGAGTTGCCAGTGGAGACAGCGATCGCTGGTGTTGGTGCCCCTGTTGGAAGTGATGGCAGTGGTGTTGGCACCTCTGTTGGACGTGGTGGCAGAAGTATGGAAACTGTGGAGCAGCCCCTCAAAAAAAGGAAGCGTTGTGGGGTCTGTGAACCATGCCTGAGAAAGGAACCTTGCGGAGAGTGTTACAACTGCGTGAATCGGAGTACCAGTCACCAGATATGCAAGAAGAGAAAATGTGAACAGCTAAAAAGGAAGCGAGTGGTCCCGCTGAAAGGAGTAGAGGTGAGCGGGGTCTGGCTTCTTGTATTCCCTTTATTCTGGTGGTGCATTAGTACGGGTGGTGCAGCTTGAGATCCTGCGGAGGGTTAGTCTGCAGTGCTGACCTAGTTAAAGATGAAGTGTGAAAATTTCTGTTAATTTGAGAGATCTGCAAAAAAAAAAAAAAATTTGTTGTTCCCATACCGGGAGTCGAACCCGGGCCGCCTGGGTGAAAACCAGGAATCCTAACCGCTAGACCATATGGGAGCACGCTGCCAAGCTTCTTGTGCTTCATCCTGAAGTCTGCACTGTTGATGTGCTTCGCTCCGGGGACTGCTCTATATTACGTTTCATTGCACCACCGGAGCAGGGTTAAGTGTCACTGTTGCAGAAGACGTGCAGATATCCTGTCACGCTCGCTATTGATACACGGTTTTCAGCTGATGGCGCTCGCTTCTCATTGGTTTGTCGCGTAGTGTGGGGAGGGGCTTAAATCACTGGGGTTCATGTTAAAAGTTCAGAGGAGTTCTTCTCGACACCTCCCGTTTTCATTGATTCCGCCTGAATGTTTTGTTATGTACAAATTCGGGGGCGACTGTCAGGATTTGGGCTCCTTCTCTATTTTGCGTTCCGAGGCCTTTGATGTATTTTCTGGCTTACGTTGAGTCACTTTAGATTGTTGTCTGATTAATGAGATGGATTGCTTGCAAACTTATGCTGGGATTATGCCGTAGACCCCCAAGCCCCCTCCTTCCGTACCAATCAGACAGATGTCTGATTGCAATGTCTGAGCTCTAAGATCTATGCAAATATTTTTCTATAATGGGATATGTTCCCTATCTGCTGTTATCAAGGCACAAATATAATTTGAATTTACTAGAATATATTTTGATGCTAGGATCTGTCTTCAGCCGTAGTAAAACGCATTTCATATAAATACAACCCTGGTTTGTAGGTCGGGTCAGAATTTGCTTTTGGATGGTTGCAATATTTATCAGAACCTGAATAGATACAAACTCCATCTCTTAAAAGTCAAAGGTTTTGACACTATATATAATGCTGTGGAATATACTGGGGTTACATAAACGGGGTTTGAATACCGTTCTGGTCTCCAGGAACTACAACTCCCATTGTACTGAGCCCTAACAATGGACTAGGTTTACAGAGGATATAGTTTGCATGGAGTAGGTAGTTTAGCCCCCTGACATGGCCGTACTTGCTACTGATCTGCTTGCTATTTGCTGTTATCTCCCAGCAGGGTCATAAATTGTCTCCTCACATGGGTGGTATATGGGTGTGTGAAATGGGCTTCCCCCCTCTCACAGACCCTCACTCAACCGTTTCTATTCATTTATGGCACCTATTAGTACCTGTGCTTTCTGCTTATCTGCCAGTCTGAATACTGGCGAACACCCTTCGAAAGAATTACATGCCAGGCCTCCCTTTTGTGTTTGGGGTTGTAAGAGAGCGTGCGTCACCCTTCCCCCTCCTCCTTCTCCTTCCCCTCCTCCTCCTCCTTCCCCCGCCTCACAGGGAATGAATCTTGACGTGTGGTATAGGCAAGCATATCCTATGGCTGCCAGCTGGGTTTTTAAACTCCCCCACCCCCACTGCAAGCCACATACTGCTCCTATTGTGTAGCCTGTTTAGACTTCTTTTCTTCTGCAGCATTATGATCAGGATCTGGCTGGATCGCTAAATACACTGAAACCATCCCAGTCTGCACAGGGTTCTGTTTTTCTCTGATGGCTTCACTGTAGCTGCTTGCCCTTTTACCTCCAGATCATGTGAATTATTCCTAACGTATACCTGTGCCCACTGCCAAGAGGGCAGGAGTCGCGTTCCGGATATATCGGTCGGATCTGCTTTGTCAATAAAAATAATTTGTACAGCATCCCGTATTGCTTTGTTTCCAGACAGTCTCCTGAACAGTAACCTCAATGTATTGTTCCTGTGTTACCTTAAAAAAATGCTTACTTGAGTCTCGAAAATGATTGCGGTGACAATGACCCCGGCTCTAGACTGTAACGTTCTCTATGTCCATGGTTCTGACTCATGTTGATCCGTGATCGCACAAAGAAAGGTGCGCCTGGCATCTGTATTGCTCATATACGATAGTTCCGTTGTAGAGTTCTTGGCGCTGCCCTCCGTGGCTTAAAATCCGTAGTTTATTGCATTTCGTCAACGATCCTACTTCCGCCTCCATACGCACATCAGCATCGTCTTTAAATCCCTTCCGCTGTTTCCCATGAATGGAGTATGTTTTTAACTGTGACGTTCGCCGCTTTCCCACCGTCCGACCCTACGCTGCTGCATAACTGAACCAGCAGCTATGACTCATAAGCCTTCTAGTAGCAATGTCCTCGAGTTACCTTCCAGGGCAGTTTGCTGCCTCGGCCCACTAGGTTACGCTGTGGGGAAACGCGCTGCGTTCTGAATAAGGAAGTAGTCATCTCTTCATTCAGAATTGTGCCACCGATCTGTGCCTACTGTTTAGATATGTCTCGCTAAGAAGACGGCCTATGGAATATATAAAAACTCCGGCAAAGAGATTTCTCTGTTTTGTTTTCCAAAATGATTTCATAGTTTACGTTTATCCAATTCAGTATTAGATGAGCACCCTTTTTGCAAAAAGAGGCTCCCAACCAAGGTTAGGTGGGTGGCCAAGCATAAAATCTGGTAGATATGAAATCTGTTAGTGACCTCTGCTCCCGTGTAGGTGAGGGAGAGAGGAGTAATCTGCTACCGGTCATCACTAGCATCTTCTTTAAAACCAACGATTGGGCTACTGGCGCGGAAGTCGAGATGCCACCATGGTCAACTGGTGCCGATAAAAATGGCTGCATTAAGAACACGGAGCATAGCTATAAGGTGTGCAGAAAGGTTCTAAGAACCTATGTTATAAAATGTTCATAAAGGGGGTGATCCTGTTACAGATTCTATATTTATATCGTAATCCAAGATCTTTAATGCACATCAAGATAATTCTATCTTTCTATCGTTATTTTGTTTTAGCGAGACTTCCATTTCCAGATGTTGATGTTCACCATTAATATTTCATGTTGTTGTCAAAGTGATTTTCCCGTTTTATTTATCCACAGAAAACCCCCCAATGTAAAAAATGGGTCCCTGGGTAATATATTGGAATAGCAGGATTATGCTTTAAGCTACATTTGAGCTATATACTGATCTATATCTTTACATTGAGCCAAAGGTGTCGATGGCCAATATTGTGTCAGCTTTTCCATTATTTATCCCAGTCGCTTTTCCATTACAACAGTTTCCATCCATTCTTTTCCAGTAAAATCTATGGAAAAATAAATGGGAAAAGTCTATGTGCCACCTCATTAGTGTGGAGGGAAATGTGTGGAATAACCTTCATCGTTTCCACCAGACAAGAAAATATTAGCTTGTCTTTTTATCCTATATCTGGGTTAACCATTTATTGAACACCATGGCTATCCATTTGAATAAATCTTGTGAGAAAAGTTTTCTAGTCATGTGTTTGTGTTCACATGTAGGTTTAATATGTCTTAAATGATGTCAATCTTTCACTCTATTGTATATTGAGGTTAAAAGATGTCAGTAGGTCAGAGAATCTCCATTTTCACTACCTGTATTGTATCTGCTCTCCTTGGTTTCCCTCCGAAATGCTCAGCATAAAGAACGAATAGACCCCTTGGTTTTTTGCCTTTACTGATGGTAATGAAGGAAGTTTTTGGTGGCTTTACAGATCGTAGGCCACTTCTTGTGCTGCATAGCGTTGCCTACAGAGAACTGTAACAATCGGGACAATGGCCTCATTGTGTGCTTTGCTGGTGGAGGGGCAAGCAGATGACTAGCTGTGTTATGCACGTGGTGGGCCTGAGAAGAAGATGCTGCAGAATGGGATTGTTCCTCTAATCTCCTTCTCTTTATTTGGGCTTTGTCATTGTCTGTTTACTTGGTATACAAAGAGGAAATTGAATGCCTCTACCCATGTAGTACACAGTTGTGTGTAGGCTGGGGACATGATAAATGTTCTTGTATCTGGTTATAACTCGATGCCAACTCATTTTGGGATTTGGTAAACTGGCCAACAGACCTAAGACGCCCATATAATGTAAGGTCAACCAAGGCTTTTGTTTTTTTTTCTAATGTAATAGAAAAATTGCATGGCCCTAGTGGTAGTGGTCATTGTGGTAGTGAAAAACAAAAATCTCTGAGTTGTGGCAATTATCAGATGTTATGTCCTGCCTTCTTCAGGTCTGTTGCATGCATATTTTCTTGAAGACAGGCCATAAGATGACTTGACATATGGGTGTGATGTACAATGTGAGCCACTTCGGTCTCTTGAAGGATTTTACGCTTTGTTTTGTGAAAATAACCAAAGCCCTTGTACCATTAGGAGACATAGACCTCCTTCTACGAGCCAAAACTAAGCGCCGGAGTTACATGGATAACCATTTAATCGGAATGGTCTCCAAAACTTTATTTTTGCTTTTTGTTAGCTTGTCTATCATTACTAGTTGAAGGATTCGTGTGATTGCCTGAAATAACATAGAAACATGTACAATCAATGGGATGGTGTTCAAGTTTCTTCTGAAATAAAATCTCTAAACTTAATGTGGTACATTTTATAAAACTGACCCTTGATCGGTCCTTCCTCCTATAGTATGAGGGTGTATATTGTATGGTTCGATCTCCTTTATCAATGATATATCTTGTGTGGCCTGTACACTAAGATTCTGTGACTCGAAACTAAACTATGGCTAGTGCTTCCATAGACCTCATTTGCTACACTTGACAACTATTTTGTTTGACCACTATATTAACTTGCATGCTCAGCAGAATTGTGGGAGTGGGAATAAGCTACCAGACTCTACATGCGAATCTGAAAATTCTAATTTGCCCTAAACGTTGTATGTGATTACTCATTGATATCAATATGATTGGGAACTACCCTTTACTTCAAGGTTATAGAATTTTCCTGAATGTTTAAAATGTCTGTGACTTGTGAAGATCAGGAGGAGCAGTGAATATCCCAGAGATGAACATCTGTTTCCTTTTACGTAACACAAACTCTCTGCCCCGGGCTCGGTGTTATGATGATAGTACATGGGTGGAGTCCTGAGTGAAGGTGCTGAATTTGCCCACTAAAATATTCATCCAGTTTCTTTTGTTTATCCTCCTGGTGATCCTAATACGTACTTGGCCAACACATTGAGTCAGATGTGTATAGCTGTTGAAATTGATCAGCGCTAGTTGCAATAAACCATATAAGAAGAAAGCTCACTAACATTTTAACTTGGATACCTTTATGTCAAAAATAATTTTCAATTTCATGTCTTGATGCCAACAGAGACTAATGCATTTGACATGTAGAATGAATGGACAACCTCTTTCTAAGCTGTATATGATTCTATAATATCAAGCAATACTTGGCAAAAGGAGAGTTCAGGTTGCTATTTTAAAGGAAACCTTTAAAGGAGTTCTGCGCATGCGCAGTGGTTTCGGAGGCGAGGCAGCGTCGCTGTAGCTGCGCGCAGTCATCTGCGAACCTGCTGTACATGCGAAGACCTCCAGCATCACAGATGAGTGTGAGCCGCTACAGTTCCCACTTTATTTATATATATGAACACTAAAGCTTCATTACAGACACCTTTGATAACTGTTACAGCTGATTATTGTAGCCTAAGACTAAAGTACAATAAATTACCAATATCCAGAGGTCTGTTTGTAAGTCGGGTGCTCTTAAGTAGGGGAACGCCTGTAAATATATAATATATATATCAGGATCAACATCTGCAAAGGGTTTGTATGTTTTCTCCGTGTTTGCGTGGGTTTCCTCCGGGTCCTCTGGTTTCCTCGCATACTCCAAAACATACTGGTAGGATGATTAGATTGTGAGCCCCATTGTGGAAAGGGACCAATTTGGGAAGCACTGCATTATCTGTGTGCGCTATACAACTAAAGGAATTATGTGTGTGTGTGTGTGTGTGTGTGTGTGTATATAATATTTACACAATTTTTATTAAGTACTGGGGCACTAAAGGATTTATTAAAAAATAAATGGCATAGATTACAGGAACCTGTACTAGATCTACCTTATTAGGTAGGTTTTCTTTAATAACCAAGAAGGATAGGCATTAGCCTTATGTGATTGTAATGTACATGTAATGTGGATGTAGGCATATCACTGTTGTAGTAGCAGGTATTGCAATTGTTATATGGCCAACATCCCCGTTAGTGAATTCCTAATCAGCAGTGGTAAAAGTGCGCCCCATTTTACTTAGAATAAGTATGTTCTTCTTAGAGGGGCCCCGTTTCAACCTTAAGCAAAGACTCTGCAAATGGCAGAGCAGGGAGTTATTTGGAGGATAGTTTAAAGCACCCAGGGAGAATGTCGATAGCGTCCTAATTTATGATTCCTAGAAGAATGGGCTGCATCCCACCACCCTGATTTCTGGGGCCCCAAGCAATTGCTTGGGTTGCTTTATGGATAAATCCAACCCTTGTTACTTAGTACGTCCTCAACGTGTGCTTACAATGGCTTTTAAATTGTTTGTATTTGAATAATCCCATGTAACGTTTCGATTGCGATTTAAACTTTGATTCAGTGATGGAAACTTCTGTGTTCAAGTCTACGATCAACGTTGCACAGAAGGTTTTTGGAGGTTTATCATTGATTTCCTCAGTTTGATCCTCATGTTTGCAGACTCCATAAGATATAACCTCAGTGCCGGCTCCGCGCTGGTCAGAGTGGCATGCAACGGGAAGTGTTCCAGTAAAGGATGGCCGACAAAGATTTTGAGCACATGGCTAATTAGCGTAGAGAATAAAGCCGGCACTGCTCCTGGTGGATTCCACGGGGAAAGTTTGTCCTCTGACACCAGTCTAAATGAAGCACACAGCATGCTGTTGGGACTGCAGGAGTTAAGCAACCACTGTGGTTGGCAGAGTACAGGGCTTGCAGCATTTTTTTGAGCATGAAGATTTATTTCAGAATCTCTGCGGCTTCACTTTCCGTAGGTGAACAATACAAAGTTCACGAGAGCGAAGGATGAAAGATTAAAATATGATATAACTTTCATCTACAGAGATTTTTCCAGTTCTTTTTCGTTTTCACGAAAACGGTCACGTGTCATAACGTGAGATATTTAGGTTCATAGTGTTATGAAAGCTTATACCCTTGGGGGTGTTCTAACAATGGAACCATTCATCAATGTGTCATTGTATCTGGTTACTGAAAATGGAGTTAATGAGGCTGTTTTTAAGAATTGTTAACATTTGCAGCCAAGTTACGCTGTTGAACCAAAGGAAAGTAGGTCTGAATGGCGCTTGGTATGTTATTGGCAAATCGCTTGGGAACAACATCCTAGTGTTTATTTTCAGTCTTTTTAGACGTGTAGGGAAGGCCTATATGTAACGTTGGTCCGCCATGTAATTTTAGAAAATTACAATGAATGTATGGGAGGGTCCGGCCAGTGGCGTAACTTGAGGGGGTGCAGAGGTTGCGATCACACCTGGGGCCAAGAGGTTTAGGGGGCCCTTATTGTGTCACTTTCCCATATGAGAAGATTAGTACTATAAACCATACATTATAGTTTGGGGGCCTGGCACAGACTTTGTACTGGGGTCCACCAGCTTCTAGTTACGCCACTGGGTCCGGCCAACTATCAACTACGAAGAGATACATAAGAGGTAGTTATTCAGGTATCAACACATGGCCAATACTTAATTCTCTCTGGAAATAAGCTGCTACCTAACATTGGGGCCAACTGGTTTCTTGATTATATCTATGTATGGTAAATTTAGGAACAGCAGCCGAGCAAGAATCCAGTCAATGCTATCCAGGGTAAATGAAGTCTCCCCAATCATCATTGCCTATAGGAACTGTGGTGAACACAAACCAATTTCCATGGTGTGTTAAATTTCTTTTGTTGACTTTTTCTAATTTGGAGAGAATGTTTGTTTGCTTTTTTGGGTGGAGAGGTGCTAAGTGCACAGCCAGCGCTCATGTGGTTACTCAGACATTTAAGATTACAATTTCTATGAATTTTCATATCATTTTATCAATTATAGGGACACAATTGGCTGTAAACGTTTGTAGTGCTATATTAAACAAGTGTCCATGGTGCACTTCTCTGTTTGCCACTTGTCAACAGCAGTTTATTGCACCTAAAGCGTTGACTGCCGGACTTTGAACTGGACAAGTTCCCTGTTTGTGGTGTTGGGTTGTTCTACACTCGGTCTATCTCACCTGCTGTTAGATTACCCTGCTGTATTTTGGATTGTTAGCTTGCCCTGCTGTTAACAAGTTAGTGTGATTTCTGTTTTCTTTTGTGTGAGGCTTGTCAAGATGGCTGCAGGTTGAACATTTATTTGGCCAGCAGCTATTTCTACAAACACTTAACACATGCATGATCTGACCACTATGCATTGAAGAGAGGGGAAAAAGCTGTTTCCATATACATGTATATTCCATATATATGGAGCTTTATCTCCCTTGGAGCAAACTTGTGTGGCGCGTTGATATCCAAAATACCTACACTTTGTATTCCTAAACACCTTCCATCAGGGGTTGGCTTAAAAGGCTAAATAAAGCTCTATTTGTGGTGTCAATGGAGCCTAAAGCTGTCTACACTTTATAGTGGTCAGCCTTATAATTTAAATGGTGACCCCCCCCCCCCCCCCCCCCCCCCAAGACTCTTCACGACTTGACCCTTTGGATTGTTAATGGATTTCAATTGCGCAATCTTTTTGCTCTCTATGGTTCCATTCACACAACCATAATGGGGGCCATGATCTGGCCACGCAAATTGCAGCCAGATCATGGTCCCATAGTGGTCTGTTAAACTCGGTCAGGATGCGTTGAGTACAAAGTGTCTCACCGAGCCAGATCGCTGCGCCTTAAAAGATATAGGCCCTATTCCGTGCAGCCTCTATGGAAATGGGTGGGATGAGGGGCACTTATACCTCCTATCTTCACTGACCCAATGAAGCACATGGTCATGTGCATGGAGCCTCAAAAAGAGAAACTGCTACCTCAGATGTCTACAGTAATCTTCTACATTCTCTGATTCACACACACGCATGGCTTGGCTGAAAAATAACTTGGCAAGACCAACATACATCCTTGTGAGGTTGGCTGAACCTGCCATCTTTATTCTGTCTGGCAAGTATTCAAATTGAGGAGATCTAAGATGACTTTACATGTTGGCTTGACATTGTCTAAATCTGCCCAAAGGGTTCTGTATTTGGAGGATTTGCTTTTATACATCCCAGGACATTTTTCTTTTAAAGATGAGCATCCACAATAGTCTGGTATCAGCTTTCGCCCTGGTCTGTGTATAGATTGTATGGATTCTTGGCCAAGCCTGCAAGTGGTAGGGAAAGCTGTCAGCCAAACAAGCATTTGGGGGCCACCTCTGGATGGGGCAAGTGTCAACAAGTAGTGCATAGGTCATGAATTGCTCAGTACTGAACAATATTAAAGGAAACCTACCACTTTATAATGGTAGTTCTAACCCTCAAATACCTCGCACCAGCTCAGGGTGAGCTGGTGCCGGAGCATGTCTTCATTAATTCCAGAAACCGCTGATTCCTTTTATTAAACCGTTTTATACTTTATATTGCAAGCACGCTTCGGCGCACCATGTGCGCAACCGTTCATGCGCCTGATTAGGAACTGCCGGAGAGCCGGTGACGTCACCGAGCTCTTGGGCACACTCGCGCCTGCGCAACTTTGCATGGCGGCTTCGCATTCCGTTTTGATGCATCAGTATCTGGAGATCTTCAACGACAACCAGGCAGATTACTATGGAAAAATTTTGGTGAAAGTGGTCAAGTTGAGCACCTTCATGCAGAGGGTTGCTGCTTTCCAAATTGGGTCCTACCATCAAAAAGCACCTACTACACAAATGGTACATTTTTGTTGGGCAGTCAATGAGTTCATGTAAGGTTAAGGTGTGGAGCTCGAAAGGGTGAAAAACACCAACCCCAAACCATGTTGGAGACCATCTTCATCCTTATTGTTCATGTGTTTATATTTCTCTTCAACAATCTCTAAAGTGATGTGCTCCTGTTACACACGTCTTACTCATGTGTAGAGGTCATACAAGGCAAATGTTTTCCGAGGCAAGCCCTTTAATATGTATTAGCCTTCTTTTTTTTTTTTTTCGCTTTGTATTAGTTATACACCAGCCCCACTATCGCGCTTCCCGATGATCTCCTACTACCAAATAAAATCTTAAAGCCACAGTTATCTTGAGTATCTCAAGACTAATAAAACTGCTTGCATCGTTCCTTTAAAAAACCGGCGCACACAGTTGAGTTGCGTGAAATGTTACAAGCCGTTTCCCTTTTGGAGTTGGTTCATCTTAGGTCATCCCCACTTGGTTAGTCAGTTTCGTAGCTGTAAAAGGTCGGGATCGTCCGTAGCCGACCGTCCTGAGAATGATCATTTGTTTCGCGCAAAGCGTGCCAGCGGACACATGGCCACAAGTCTATACATTGGCTTCCTGGAGAAGATGGTGCTGCTTGTCTAACACACCCAGAACATCCTTTTTGCAGAAAGGTTTCCTGTTTTTTTTAATTCTGTTACTTGGTGTATGGCTTAACCCTGTGAATGCCATGCTGTCAGCATTGCCAGTTCGCAGACTACATACTTCCGTAGTTTAAAGGGCTCACTGTGGCCGCGAGTTTAGGGTTTGGTCGCGCCACCCACTAAAGTTAACCCTTTTAGTAGCGAATTGGCATCTGCTGCCGCCAGATAAAGACTGTAATGAAAGTAGCCTTTGTTTCTATTAACCCCTTCAAATAGTTTTTTTTTATTTTGTCGCTTTAGGTCCCATAAATTACATTTCTTACATTTTTTTGTTGTTTTAGGATTTAGAGGAATGCATAAATTATTTAGAAGGGGTGGTGTGTATGTCTACAGTATGATTTCGGATCAGTCTAGGGTGATGGGCTATGCTGATATCCCCCCCCCCCCTTGTTCATTGTCACATACAGCATGCGCTATGGAAGTCTGTCACAAAACCTTGCACAATGACATTACCTGAATAGGTTACATGTGAACGATATAAAACCTTGTAGTAAATGAGGAGAGGAGAAGGAGGCTCCTAGCATTGAGGACACGCGACTCGTCATGTAGCACGTACACACAGGAGTCGTAATTGATTTCTGTGGCTTAAAAAACCCCATTTGACAGCTCTGTCACTCATTCCGGGTAGTCCAGTCCGCAGATTCCAGCAGCCTCGAATTGCTGGGAGAGAAACCACATGGTCTGCTCTCCCTGTTAAGATCTGAAAAAAAAAAAAAAAATCCAGCATTACAGCACCCAGCCCCCACCCCCTCCCCACCCTCTCTGTGCCTTGGTCTCCCTACTACTGCAAACGAGAAGGGGAGGGGGCATGTCACATATCATGTGTTGGGGGTAGGAGAGGTACTGAGAACTGTGTCTTATGATAATGATCCCAGCGTCTGGCAGAAGAGAGGGAGGGAGTTCATAAAAAAAAAAAAAAACCCAATGCACCAGTGTCTTTATAGGAGCAGATCTAAAATGGCTGCTGGTAATCAACTGTGTTTAGAATTTTGACGCCAGATCCCTCTAAACAAAAGGTTATTGTTTTTGCTTGTCCGTTTTTACGTCTGCCAGAAACACCTAGCTATTGTAGTCTTTGGGGAGAGGGGGGGCCCGGGTATGATATTTAAAGAACATTGGAACCGGCGTTCCCTCTTGCAGACAGACGTTCACCTATAACACACAGTGTCCTTGGACCTTACCTTATATCTTTACTTTATTATTTTATTTCTTCCTCCAGGTTGTAAATAAGGACAGCTCCAAAATTCTACAGAATGGGCAAGTGCCGACTGCAACGGTAGGTGGAAATTAACCCTTTTCATGGGCACCACGTTTTAACATACCGGGGGAAAAAAAAAAACACTTCTCCTACTAATTTAGTAAAATTATAGTGCCTTTTTTTTTAGTATGTAATATTGTGCAGTGTTTATATATTCCGGGGCTTGGTTTGTCCTTGTACATTTGCTGACGAAAAGGAAGTGTGTGCTGTGTTTGTGCCAAGTAGAGTGGAATGCGTCCCTTTAACTGTGGCGTGACGTTTGGTGTCTCTCATGAACACGTGTTGCGAGCGTGGTAAGTGTGGTCTTGTGCAAAGTTTTTTTAAATTCATAAAGCGGTGGCGCCGGGAGTTTCCTGTTCAAGGCACGGCCTTCAGAACGTCATTCGATGTGTGGGTAGGTGAGGGGGCTCTTCTGTGATAACTGGTAGAATGTCACCTGTGCCGCCTTATAGCCTACGTAATGTTGACTCACCGTTCTGCACACTGCCGCTGGTCGTGTCTGTTCTATCAACCCAATTTCCATCTCGTATAGAGAATTTGAAGCTTCTGCATTATACGCTGAACTCCAGTCGTAACCAGAGCTGTAGACTGTGCGCAACGTACAAGTTCATTCATCTTTGATATTACTCTAGTGTTTGCCTACATACAAGCTCATTACGTCATCACACCTTTACCCTACAACGAAGCTGAATATGTTATTGTCTATGTCTATATGACCACAATACGCTACACAAGAGTTACTATCTGATACTATTTTGGGTTGCATGTCCCCCATCTAATGCTGGTATGTGACCACTGGGCGCGGTAATGGCAGTAACCCAGCACATGATATGGATAGATTACAAAGCCATAAATCTATATGGGTCTTCACAGTGAATGTCGCTTTGACACTCGGGAGCCTGTGTTCTCTTACAGCTGGGAGTATTTGTGGTTTATGTTAAATATATTTTCTACAGGAAGTGCATAGCGTAAAAGTTGCATGGATTATTTGCAGCCCATCCATCAGATTTCAGGACTATTTTCGTACTTGAAATATGAACCTATCACGGAATGGTCTCTGTTTTAATTTCCGCTTTTTGGTTAGCTGATGTGCTGACGGGGTTAATGTATTCAACAGGTTGCCCCAGAATTAAGAGCGAACATTTATAAATAGCTTTGGCGCATACCTTTTTATTTTGCTGCTTTTCCGTTCCGTGCGAAAACCACGGGGCCCTCATCTTCTTTCTAGGAAACCTCTCCTCGCCGCCCCTCTCCTGGCAGGCAGATCTTGCTTTCCTCGTCTCTGGCGGAGTCACAGATCCCCAAGTCACGTGTCTCTTTAGTTTACAAACATTGCATCCCTCACACGTCACATCAGAGGAGAACACGCAGTTCCCGCTTGCACACACTTTACTGGAGAAGCAAAACTGCGACAGCCTGCAGAATGACTTCCACCGCTTCCCAAAAGATAATAGCTGAGGAAAAGTTGAGGGCTGCCGCATACACCGCGATGTAACGCAGCGGAGTATAATCAATAGAACTCTCTGCGGGTTTAGAGGGGGGGGTGCGGCACGCCAACATGTAACCTCCCATCAGTCCTTCATACTATACAGGATGCCTAATGCTTTACCTTAACTATGATAATACTTTTTTTCCTCATTTTTAATTCCGTTACTCTTGTGAAACCTTGTCCTAGTTTTTTTTTTGTACGGGAGTACTCAACTTTAACCATTTGAGCTCAGAAATTGTATGATGAAGCAAATCAATGCAAAAACTACTGATGTTTTCAACCAAATTCAATAATATGAATGTGTCTCAACCATCTACCTATACACCATCATTCACAAGAGTATTCCCATCTTAGACCCTAATGATGTCCATTGGGCGTACCATAAATGGCTTGAAGATGTGGTCTCACTGAATGATGTGTCCATGCATAGATGGTTCCCTCTGTTCACTTACAAAAACAGTCTCAAAGTTGGCACATCTCAAGATGGGAGGTCTCTGGGGAATCTAGTTTTAGAGCCTATGTGGTTTCCAGAGTAATTACCCTTACGTTGTGCATTAAATTGTATGGCTTCACACACCAAAGTACTGTCTAGCTAGTTCTTTGTTAATTACCCCATAAGAAATGGACTGTAGTACCAGTAGATTGGCTCCAAAGTCGTTTCTTAATGGGATTGTCTTCTGACTTTTATTGATCGTTAGTCCTATCCTAAACCTCTTCTTCATCCCAGAAACCCTTCACCAGTAAGGTGCAGAATTTGTTGTGTCTCTAGGGATGGGAGAACACACGGTAACAGTCACGGTGTCTGTCGTGCAGGGCGAGTCTGAACAGCACTCAGGTGTCTACACCTTTTGAGCAGATGGTCCTAATAGCAAATAAATGAGCCTTATGACCCACCTCTCAGCTCTATTCATAAATGCCATACTGAGGCAAGTCATGTCATTGTCCTCGATTATCTGCCACCGAGGATCATTTTGTGGAGGTGAGTGCTGTAATAATGTGTCTGTAGAATCTTTTACTTGATATTCATACAATTATTGGAGTGTAATGTGTTTTTGAAACCTCTACAAGGCTTCTGGCCGGTTGGAGTATTGTCCTACTCCAGCGACATCTATTTATTCTTAGTACCTCTTTATCTTTAAGAAGAAGCTGGTTCTGCTTTGATCATATATTCTAGACTTAGATGTAAGACATCTATGAATGAACTACTGGAAAAATTGGTTTTTAAGGTGCCTACAAGACTTCCAGCCCCCTGATCCACTCTTCTCATATATACATTTTGCCAAATAGATTAGGTTTGGCGACCTCTGACCGCAGCCTTTCCTTAAAAAATGTGCACATTAAAAATAAAGAAGCTCTTTAATTTCTTTTCCCTATCATTTGCTGTAGTGGTAAGTATGGAAGGTCCCAGGCGCAATTGTCTAATGTATTTGTCCACCATCTACCTAGGAGTCTTAGGAGTTTACTTTATATTGAGATACCAAGGTCTGTGCCTTTAATGGTCGTGTCCTACTTGCTTAGATCAGAACTTTGGCAAGAATAATTATGTAATGTTTTGTGGTCAACTGTAATTTGGATTGCATTGGCCACCAAATTTTAATGGGTATAAGACTCCAATAGGGTCACCCATATTATACTTACCCTGTTAAAGTTTTTGGTTTGCCAACGGGAGCCACAGATCACAGGACTCAGGACTTCCTGTGATGTCCTGTGTTTTGCTGGCTTCTGCCAAGTCAGTCATTACTGTCTGCCAAGGACATCTGCACGCCCCTTGAGCCAATGTTATGATGGATGGCGCCTCTGCCATAAACTCTCCTTTTCTTCTCTTTTTTCTTCTATATTAAGGCTGTGGAATAGCCTGCCTCAGGCGCTGGTCACAGCAGGGACAGCAGAGAGCTTCAAGAAGGGTCTAGATGCCTTTTTACACCTAAATAACATTGATTGTTATGCTATATAGGATTGTTTCCCCTAAATCCCTTCCTCATCCAATCCCTACCCTTCCTTGGTTGAACTTGATGGACAAGTGTCTTTTTTCAACCGTATAAACTATGAAACTATGAAATTGTTGGATTGAATACTAGGGGATAAGGGAAGCCTATTCTATTGGGTCTATCTTTTAACATTTAAGGCTAAGTTTGGCACATCCAGTTACAAATTCCATTATTAAAGTGGGAAGTAAAGTGGAACAGCCGATGTGCAACAGAAGGTAAACCAAAGTCTATGGGGAATGGATGACCTTCTATTCACCTTCCATATATGGTTTACGTTTCGATCTCTTAAAAGGAGAACGTAACTGAAAGCCCAGACACAGGTGTGAACTGATCCTCTTGCTTAGAGAACTTGTCATTGACTGTCGGCCTTCAAGGTTGTCATTCTGAACAATTATAAATTACAACAATTAAAAGACAATAGATCATTGCCTTAATGTAGAACCTAGTTGCTTGCCATAGGCTGGATTTTTCTTCTTGGTAGAGGTGTATCCAGCGAGTTTGGCCGAGATTAAATATCAATGAGTTGTCAACTTTCTACTGTACCAAACAATTATTGGCCAAAAACAATTTTTTTTTAATTTAAATATTCTTTGGGGTGTGCATGTCACATTCTTAAAGAAATATCTATAACCATGATTGATCAAATTTGATAATTTGATTAGTTCTCATACACACCTCCCTAAGGCTGACTTCATCAAAATCTACTTGTGAGTTGTAAACTTTATGATGAATTCCAATACTTAGGAAACCACAGTAGGAGATGCACATAAGAATTAAAGCATAGGGTTCTAGTGTACCCCTAGTTCTACATAGAAGGTTCCTCATGGATTTTGGGGCATGTTGTATTGCCTTGCCACTATTGGTAATTTTTGGAGACAATAGAGTGTCTCTCAGGAAAATATGGGTTTCTAGGACACAATGGGGCAGATTTACTTACCCGGTCCATTCGCGATCCAGTGGCGCGTTCTGCGCTTGATTCGGGTCCGGCCGGGATTCATTAAGGTAGTTCCTCCGCCGTCCACCAGGTGGCGCTGCTGCGCTGAAAAGCATCGGAACGCACTGGAGTTCACCGAACCGGGCTGAGTGAAGGTAAGTGCAAGCTCCGCGACAGATTTATTTATTTTTTTAAATGCGGCGTTTTTTCCGAATCCGTCGGGTTTTTCATTCGGCCACACACCCCCGATTTCCGTCGCATGTATGCCAGCGCCGATGCACCACAATCCGATCGCGTGCGCCAAAATCCCGGGGCAATTCAGAGGAAATCGGCGCAAATCGGAAATATTCGGTAACACGTCGGGAAAACGCGAATCGGGCCCTTAGTAAATGACCCCCAATGTGTGTGGCCGCATAGAGCAATGCCTTTTGTATAAGCCGTAATGGATTTATCAGATTACAAAGTTAAATATTCTATATCAGCTGACTTTTAAAGGGAAAACCCGGCTGAAGTCTGAAGCTCATGCACATACTTGCAGCACAGGTTGACCTGCCCAACCGGTCTGTATGAACAGGTGTGGTTCTGCAGAAGGAGAGCCAGCCCGTTTAAAGAGACAAAGAGGATTTATAGGCTGTCACACCTTCAACTTCGGTGTTCTCTTAGGCAAAATAAAGCCTTCGAGGTTAGCAGAGCCACCAGGTATGGAGTTTCTGCAAGGCAGAAGACTAAAAAATGCACTGTAATGATCTCCGTCCCTGGAGACATCGGCCGACTAGCCAGGTCTAGTAGAGCAAAGGTTGCTGCCTTTTGTTTTTTTCCTTACACTTCTTCCTTATTGTAGATAGGTGGCTTCATAGGAAATTTTTGGGACTCCTGCAAATGCATAAACAGATTTTTACATTTCTGTAACATTTCTATCCTCGCCCGAGTATCCTCATTTACATTTTATAATTAGAAGTTTTATGTTTCACATTTGAGCATGTCAAGACAGCAATCTGTTTTGTCATTTTATTCCTTTGTGTTGTATGGATAATGCAGCCTTTGTGTTGGACTATACTGCAAACCCGTATATACATACACTAAGATATTTTATCTTGTTTTAGTGGTGGCGTTTCTGGAGTACTGTCACTATGTAACCAGTTTCTGCACCAGTGAGCTTGTCTTGACGACTATTATGTTTCAAATAATTGGGGTAACGGCTGTTAAGACGACGGCTAGTCTGATAGACACACACTGTTCACATTCTCATCTGAGGAATGACTTTGCGTTGCAGCATACCCATTGTGATTAGTAGATCAAATATTCATAAAATGTAAAAAAAAAATTATTTTGACTCTGACTTTTGGTAACTCGGAACACAGCATAAAGTTCTTTGTGACCTGAAGATATAGAGGAGTTGAGATGTTCGACAAACAATTGTTTCGGTTGCTCTGGGTAACGGTTGACAGTGGTATTGTCAAACACATCCATAAAAGCAGAGTTCCCATGATGCAGTGGGACAGCTGCATCATGTTTTACTTTAATCATGTACTGTACCATGCCTGGCGTGAAGACGATACTACTCATTCTGCAAAGCAGCAGAGCAAATACTGGGCCAACTTTAAGCCTATAAGAAAGCCTTCAATTTTTTCAGCTCTGAAGGTTTAAAAGTTGTAAAAAAAAAAAAAATCTAAAGCAGGGTTTGTAATGGTACAGGTTTTAGATCTCAAACATTGGTTGCTGAAATCACTCAACCTCTCAGGCCTTGGCCTAATGCGTGGTTCCCCAAATTACGACCTGCCGGCCGCATGCCATCTCCCCCCATGGTGGGAGCATTTGTACCCATCTTGTGCTCCTGGCAGTGTCTTGATTATCAATGGCTCCATTGATGATCCAACCCTCAGTGATTCAATAATCGCTTGCCTGCATGTCTATAAGATGGGCTGGCAAGCAACTCTAAGGCCGCCACCGATACTGAGGTATAATGGATACCTCTGCCGCATGGTCTCTTTTAGACGCAGCAGCGCGGTGATGTCACTGCACGGTCTGAGAGACAATCAACTGGCCCCCTGTGTAAAAAGTTTGAGGCCTCTTGGCCTAATCCATAAGGTAAATGTGAACCTGTACAGAGAAACATGGAGTCCATACAGGTCTACATTACGATCTATCGCCTTACCTGTACGTGAATGTGAACTTTTCACAAGATGCAAAGAGCGGACCTGTGCGTCCATATTTGCAGATCATGTCACACACTGATGAAGACTGTCCAAGCATCAAATTTGGACAGTATTAGGGCATGCTCTGTTTGTCGGAGGTGTATAAATAACAGCGAGAACAATGTGAGACCCCACAGAAATTCATGTGGATGGGTTTAAGCCAGGGATATGGAACAGTTAGCACACGTCCAAAATAAGTGTGTCCAGAAGGCCCTACAACAACATATAAAGCTGGCTATATGATTCCTACCAGACCATGCCTGAGTTGCATGTTTTCTTGAAGCAGAGAGTGGAATAGGCCATCACCAGATGCTTCCGGGAGCAGCTCATCTCTCCAAAGAATATGATGATCAGGTGTGTTGAAATCAAACAGCCTGGTCCTTCTCTTTCCACTTTGCCTGGCCCAAACACTTCCACCAAAATTGGTGACCAGTAATATAATGTTCATGACCACCTTAATGATGCTAGAAAACCGTTTTATTTATAGATTGAATATCTATCTTTTCATGTCACTATAAACATTTCTACAGATCTTTTTCGCTAAAGTTAAACTTACAAATCTTCGAACAGCCAATTGAACCAATAAGACACACCTCGAGTTGACCTAATTTTTTCCATTGTGTATATTCTTTAAACCGGAGACTGAGAGATGGAGAATGTGATGGTTGCCACATGTGACATCCTGCTACAAGACCAAATGTCTTCAAGTCTAAGCAACTTTGTACTTTCAGTCTGACACTAAATGTGAGCACATTTAATTTTAGAGTGTTTATGCTTTGGTCTGTTTTTGTATAGTTTCCGATCATCCCCTCGTTTTGCTTCCTTTAAACCTGCAGATAATTAAAGGGTGCAAGTCCTAGAACAGAAGGGTTAATCATTAGCTAGGCTTGTTTTACCCCCTAATGGTTCCTGCAGAAGAGATGATACAAAATAAACGTTAGAAGTTACTCTTTTACTCTCGGAATGCCAAGGCTGTTAAAGTGTAACCCATAAAAATCACAATCCATTCTTCCAATATTGATTTAATCTGAAATTTCTTAATGATCTGTATTTGCGAGACCAATAACAAAGTGCGAAACCTGCGCCGTTACAAGACCAAGTATCAACCCTTCAAGTTGTCGCTTGTAATATTTTAATATTCTCCTAATCTTGTGCTTCTTTTCCTTTCTCTGTTTCCGTGCTTCACAACTCCAAGCTGTGGCTGAATCTGGTACTTGTCCTTTTATTCTGGGCTGATGAATTCTGCCCATGTGTTGTACAGGAGCACGTGCACTTGTATGACAACACAATAGTCCCCGCCCTCTTCCGAGCCTCCCGATGATCCAAAGTGCGTAATCTTAATAGTTCACATCTCTCGCTTGTGTGCCGAGTCCCCTGGTCTAGAAGCGGGGCTAAATATACACTGAATGTTTTCTGGACCGGCTAATTCTTCCATAATCCTTTTAATTGTCTTGACTTAAAATATAATTTTGTTCATTTATTTTGACATTAGATAATTCATTTGAGTTATGTTACATGGAGCAATGTTTATGATATCACACAATTGTATTTCATGCCAGTGTCATCACTCGAGGGTTATAGTCGTTTCCAATGGGACATAACAAATCCCCATTTACACAACAGAGTCTGTAAGGAACGTCTAATAAGTGCACGAGTGTGATCACAACATGGATTGAAAATGATACATGTGCAGTAGAGAGTGGACAAAGCCTAGAGCGTAGGGAGTTTTTTTTTTTTTTTTTGCTATGCTTTGTAGAAAAGGAATGTCACATTTCAAGCGTATTTTACCTTTATTCCGAGCTGCCCTTAAAAACTGGAAAGACTCGTCCAGTCAATCTCACATTTTAAGATAGTGGTATATGAGAAAATTTGACCCATAACTTTTCTTTTTTGTGTATATACATGTCATGTTTACATTGACTATTGTCGAGAGGTTGGACCCTGCCAAGAATGCACCGAAGAAATACAGCTTTTACCTTTCCCCCCACTGGTTTCTTTCTAGAAATGTAGCATGACCTAAAGGCCTTCCTAGTAAATGTCCACCCATGTAATTGATTGGCTCCCATCACTTTCCTATAGAATCAAATTAGGTCTCAATTATGTTAATGATTCTGGATGGGGTACACCATTGACATTGGTAAAGAACATGGACATGGCCAACATGATTCAACAACCCTTTTAATTGTATTATTAAATCTATTATTGTTTTCAGCTTTGGCGTCTGTGGTGCGTTTGACAAATGCGTCTTCGATATGGCTGTTCTTTTTGGTTTTTTTCGGTTTTGAACAAAGCATGTGCAACATCCCCCACCAGGGCTTAGCCTTTTCTTGGGGCCTGAAAGGCAGCCGGGGCCCAGAATACCGGAGTGGCTGGCGATGGCGGCCTAGGCACGCTGTTGTCACGGTGCTTGGTATGGGGACCGGAGGGCTGTCCCACAGCCTGGCAGGTCTCCAGCAGGTGGTGTTGGCAAGAAATGATATAGGGGGAGAAGCTGTGGTACTGGTTCTCCCTGGGGCAGCCCTTAGAGTCTGTAGTATGTGTCCCTGGTAGATGGATGGGGCGCCCTTGATGGTGATACAGCCGTAGCAGGGACCAGACATAGGCAATGTTGTGCATAAAAGTAACTTACAGTTCTTTATTCGAACAAACCGCAGATCTTGGAGTGATCTTGGAGAGGAGCCTCAGGAGTTGGGTCACCAGCCTGGATGCAGGGGCAGGCTGGGATGTAGCTGTGTCCAATGTAGGAAGCTGCAGCTTTGTCCTGTTTGTCCTGTGTCACTCTGTGTAAAGTTGCTGAGGCCTAGGAGCTCCTCATGTGGTGAGAGCTGGGCCTAAGAGATCTGCTCTCTAGGAGAGCTGGCCTGAAGAGCGATAACTCCTCCCCTGACTAAGGGTTTAGTTAATCCCTGGTCAGGTGATCTCCTTCTCCAATCACACTCCAGTTCACAATTAAGTGCATTGAGGCATATAATTGGATGATAACAAGAAATAATATTAACCCTTGCCTATCCAATCAGTATCTACCGCTGCACAATTACCTCTGAATGTACTAAATGGTACAAGGGGCTTATTCGCAACTACTCCTCTGCCATGCTCATTGGCAGGGGTGTTGCACCATGATTCATGGCCATGATTTCTTGTTGGTTCATCCAAGGTCTTACATATATCTTTATACCCAACCCGCTTCACTTCACTGGGTATTTACTAATTTGTTGATCATTGAAATGTGTAGACGTAGACCCAAATAACTAAATACATCAAAACGTTTCCATATCAATAATCTCTTTTATCCTTAAAAGTTTGGTTTAATCTTGTTAAATCTTCTACACTCCTGTTAATGTGGTCATGGATTTTGCTGGTCGTAGTAGATAATACTTTTGTTGAGAAATAAAGATTTAAGAAATTCGTCAGTACTTTTTGAGGCAAACCCTAATACTAGTTCTTTTCATCAAACCTGATGATCAACGCAGAAAACTAGTTTTCCCGAAAGCTCATCATCATATATACTCAGCCTCGAAAAGGTATCTCCTGATTTCTTCAATCTTCTGCTCTCTATGCCTAACATGGTACATGTCTACACTACTTTGTTGAGAACTCTTTACACTGCTTTGGGTATATGCTGGTTTCTGTGCCCGTTTGAACAGCATAATGTAATGAATTATGCTGTATTTTTATTAGTCATGTGAAAATTGGATTTAAGATGTGTTGGATACTTGCTGTTCTACAGGTCATTGAGTTCTTGAAATGCTCTTCATTCTCCATCATTCGAATGGTTCACCAGGGTGCATGTGTGACCACCACTCCATTGTAACTCCTCCTCCTTGTGGTCATGCACTGTGGAGGAATAGTACACTCAGGATTTTGGTCCTAATGGTTTGTTGGGGGCACTGAACATTTATTTTTCACCTATCCTGATCATTAAAGGTGAGAGAACACCCCTTTTTAACTGGTTATATAATTAACTTAAATTTCTTTGAGTGTCGATGGGTGATGATCTATGTAAAGACCTTTGTCCTTACCTCCCGGAATTTGATCTTTTCTAAACTAGCAACCCAATTTGAAATGACATGGAATCAGAATCTGTAATCCGCCGCTGTAGAGAAGCCATCTAATTACGGCAGTACCGTAGTAGGAAAGTATGGTCTTTTGCGCTACGTAAGCTGTGCCCAGCCTCTGATTGGCAGACCGCCTTACGCAGCCGTGGAAGTGTGGACTCCGCTTTATCTGTCAGTGCTTTCCCGATTACATCATACCGGGAGATTGGGACTAAGAGCAGGAAAAGAATGGGAGCACTCTCTGCCTTTCCGCCTGCCCTATGCCGGGGAGAAGTGAAACTCAATACCGAAAGCCAACGGTTTTGGGAGAGCGGAGAAAAACAGCTTTCCTTTTCCCGCTAGCGAGCGTAGAGATAAAGTAAATGCAGTATTACTCTGTTTCTATAAATGAACAGAGTCAATCGACGGGGCCATCGGGGCGACCCAGAATGCTGCATTTGATTCTGCTGCCATGTAGCCGTATTCCATGGAGAGAAGTAGCGCCTGTCTGTTTTGTAGCGACCATTCTCTCGGTAGTTTGCAGCAGAGCGAGCCTGTGTGCTGTATGCAGAATGTACGTGTGCTGTTTGACAGGGCTAATGGCCCCTACAGCTGTTAGGAGGGGGGAGGGTGAGGTGTGTGTAGGCTGAATCTATAAGCCGCTTCCTGCTCACCACTTCTACTCTCACGTCCTTTAAAGCCCCAGGACTTCTCTTCCTTCTTATGCTTCCTCATTTTTACAGTTTCTGTTTTTCTTTCTTTTAATTTTTATTTACAACCGGATCCTTTTTAAATGTAAGTGTCTTCTCATTGTTCATTATTTTACAACTCCTCGATTTCCAGGAGCTTATCGAGCTGTTTACGTTTTTTTTCTCATCTTGGTTTAGCATATTATGATTATTGTGTGAAAGGGTTAAAGTAAAGGTTTATGACGCCGACGGATCATGTGCTGTGAATGTGTGACCTTAGATACGTTGGACTGCAATAGATCCTTAGGGGATTTGGTGGCTCTTTTGTCGAGAAGGTATTTATCATGGCTGGTCATTGCTCCATCTTTTGCTATAGATGATGTTGATTGTGTTTTGAAAAGGATCTGTAATCTTAAATGTCATGTATATGTCCGTATAGGTTATAGCTTGGTCCTCGTGTTGTTACAGTATGATTGCATTCAATATTCAGCATTATCCCTCCCCCTCCCCATCTTTTCTTTCCCTCCATTTGCACTAAGGGTCCACAAAATATGTATTTTTATTTATATTTTATGTCTGTATTGTACATCCAGAGTGCAATCCTGAATAATACGATCTTTGTAGGATATATATTGTATAGGATTGTATTGTGATGTGCATTATATGTATATTGAACGTTCCCCCATCCCAGAGAATGGTTCCTGGGGCACAATGCAGAACTGTTTCACTTGTGAGCTGATACAGGAGAAGGTTGCTTGGAGGATGTTTTAGGAGATTCGGCGTTGGTACAAGCCTGGATTTCATTGTGCTCCTCTGCAGCAGACAAAGAGGCAGCAAGTGATGGCTGGTGTGGGATTTTATTGGTTGGAAAGCCGGGCTCTGTAGCAGAAAAAGACGTCCTTCTTAACCCTGTGCAGTTTCAGAAATGGACAACTCTTATATTTCTGCTACTATATAGGAGATTCCAGTAATGAATTTCAAGTCTGAACAACATTTTTTGTAAAACCCATTTTGCCACAATGAAATAAAAATTTTAAAAATAAAACCTATAACAGTTACAAGCCTTTTTTATTGTTTTTTTTTTTAATTTAAATGGATTTTAATGTGGATTGACCATTGTTCGTTCATCCATGGGATCCCTCATATAAAACCTTAGCAAATTTTTGGCAATCATACTGTCCAAGCAGGGAGTCCATTTTAAAAAACTGATGTCATAAGTAGCAAATTATCAGCTGTATCCTTGTACTTTCAGTTGACCATGGTGAAATTTTGTAAGGGAATTCAGCCATTGACCATCGTAAAATTTGGTGGCTCAGTAACTAGATGATGCAGTATGTTGAGTACCTTCAAGGGCTGCATCCAATGAGCATCTTTCAGTGGTGATCCAATGAGCATCTTTCAGTGGTGATCCAATGAGCATCTTTCAGTGGTGATCCAATGAGCATCTTTCAGTGGTGATCCAATGAGCATCTTTCAGTGGTGATCCAATGAGCATCTTTCAGTGGTGATCCAATGAGCATCTTTCAAGGTCAATGTATCTGTTCATCCAATTCCCACCTCTTTTAAGGACCAGGGACACTTAGCTTGGGCATTTAAACCATCCACTCACAAAAACTTGCTTCCACACCTTATTTATGGCAGGAAAATTCTCCTTTTTGTGTTTATACAGTATATCTAAAGTGGCCACACATTGTACATGAATTATCTATGATTGAAAGACACACTTTTTATTGGCTGTTTATAGTCATGCAAGCCAGCCATGCACTATATTTATTTTTACTGGATTAGGCTACATTCAAAGGAAGTTTGCCCGCTGTACCGTAGTACGGCGGGCATACATCGGCGCTGCGGAGAGGAGCTGGGGATGAACTGAGCTCACCACCGCCCCTCTCCATAGGAATATACAGCGCACGGCGCCGTATTACGTAGTGAGATAGGACATGTCCTATCTTTCTATGGAGCAGTACGGGCACTGTCCCGTACAGTGCCGTGAGCCCATAGAAGTGCAGAGGGGGACGTATATACGCCTTTATATACGTTGGCCGTATATACGTCCCCCATACGATCGTGTGAATGTAGCCTTAATGTTCTTTTCAGGAATTGCCTATATAATGGCTGACCGTACTATATACGCTAAAGTTCGAGTGACATCTACTTCAATTGGTCAACTAAAACGGTTATGTAATAAATCAAATGACCATTTTGATTAAATTTGTCTTGAGTTAGTAGTGGCACCTGACATACCACAGTCTGTCACAGTCCTGGTAAACCAAATACTTGATCACAGTGAACCTCTAATATGCCAGCCTACACCAGCATTATAAGCTGTTCCGAATGGATCCTCTCCACCAGCAACATTACAGCTGTCCTTTTTAGACAATCCTTTGCTTTTCAGTATTACAATGGATAGATAGAGATATCTTGTATCACCACAAGCAGCTGGCTATACCCTTGGAATCCCGTGAAGGTTTGACCACAAGCTTTAGCTCTAATTCGTTCTACTACATGAACGCTTGGCTTCATATAGAGTTGTGTTTGAGTGTATCATGTGACTTTCTTTTCTTGACCAAATCCGGACAGTACAAATTGTTAGTATTTTTGGTATTAGAAATTCTAAACTTGTCCAATGTAAAATTTTGGTAAAATTTTATTGGATATGGTTAAATTGACCATCACTTGGAAGTGTTTACCTGTGCTAGGGCATTTGGGCTTTTACTGGGATCATCCCGACTCCATGAGCAACTTCTGGAGTAAAAGTAAACTTTTGTATGTACAGTAGAAGTCTCAATGGAAGATCCGTATGTTCTCTAAGATGAATCCCATCTTCATACATCTTTTAGACATGTACTTTTGGTTATTGGTCATTGTTTTACTGGAAATAAGTAAATAAAATTTTGTGGGTTATTGCAAAATCCAAACCGCCACTTTGTGTAGGTTGGAGGCACCTTTTAATATGTTATATTGGGAATGTGCAATGCATGTATATTAGTTGATGGATATGGCAGATACTAGTTACTTACACATCTGTAATACTAGTACATTTTGCTGTCGCATACGATTTTTGTATTGACATGTAGTGGCCCGGATGTGGGAACACAAAAACTGAATGATATGTAGCCTTGGTGGAATGTCCACATAATGAACAGCTGAACGGGTTTAACATTTTTCCTTTTCATATCATGAGTTATATGACTGAGCAAATTCAGTTTTGTGACTAATAGCTGAACTGAAAGTTTGCATCACCCAACTGTGATATGTGAGCCTGTTGGGTGATGCTGTAGAAAATTTTCTTTGGTAACGTTGTGCCACAGTTTTATGCAACATTATCTTGGTTTTTATATTTGGACAGGTACTGGGAATAGGTTATAAGGTAACTGTTACGGATATTTAAAAAATGTTTAAAATATAATAATTTTTTTTTTTTTGTCTTTCCCCAGAATTGTTCAGAAAATATTTTAGTTGATGGACCCAAAACAGACCAAATGGAAACGGGGCCCATTGACAATGGAAGGGTGACTCAAGCATGTAACCAAGTCCTGCTGAATAAGGGATGTGAAGATTTAGGAAACAGGCTATTAATGGAAGCAGATAGTTGGTTACGCAATACTCCTATTCCACAGGATTCTGGTGAAAAAATCAATTGGGAAAATCCACACATCCGCAATCATCATCATCATCAACATCATCATGCTGCTGCTAACAACTCCAATATAGAAGATGCCAAAAACCTAGTAGCATTCTCTGCTGTAGCTGAGGCCATGTCCTATGGGTTACCAGCATCAGGGACTCCATCTACGGTTTCAATGCAGTTGTATGAAAAGTTCAATTATGAGACAAAGAGAGAAAGCTCTAGCGTTCCAGAAAAGAAACTTCCACCTTGCCCAGAAGATCTTAACACTCTAAAAACTGCTCTACAACTTGCCAAAAATGGCATGAAACCTCCTAATTGTAACTGTGATGGACCCGAATGTCCTGATTACTTGGAATGGCTTGAGAACAAAATTAAATCTGCTGTTAAGGGTCGCCAAGATGGCTCCAGCAACAATCTTAGTCAGGTCAGTAGGGAGTTGGTGCAAAAGAACTACTCTAAAGAACAGATTGCAAAATGTCCTTCAGACTCCCTTCCCTTTTCTCAGAATACATGGAGCATTGCAAAAGAGAAAAATATAAGTCTGCAAACTGCAATTGCCATTGAAGCGCTTACTCAATTATCTTCTGCACTTCCACAAACAAACAAGGATTGCCCCAATGGCCCATCGCAGGCACCTTTATCTTCCCATGAACGCTTAACCCATTTTCCATCTGCAAAAAGTGACCAGGGTCAGTTATTACCAATGTCATGCAATCAGCAATCCCAGAACTACACTGGTAATAATGCACTTCCAATGTCTCAACCTTCCAGACAAACATCTTGGAATCAAAACAAACCCCCTAGTTATCAAGAAGGACAATACATTCCAGAAAAACTATCTCACGCGACTCCTATGCTGTACAATGAGGTATCCACTCCACAAAAGTCAGAATTTCTGCAGCAATGGGTTCAAGGAACAGATCAACAAAAAACGCCATCGGATCCCATGACTGGGTTGAAGCAGTTACTTGGGAGTGCAGATGATTATATTAAGCCGATATTCAAGGGACCTGAGTCTATAACCCCCAAAGTAAAAAAGGCAAAATCAAATTCTGTAAAGAAAGAAACTCCAACTTCTGAATATTACAAAATGTCCCCAGATCAGCAGTTATCTCATCTATTCCCAGATTCTGATTTTCATAGGAATACACAAGCTGCTTTACAGCAACATCTTCACCATAAACGCAACCTCTTCATAGATTCCAATGCTGCACAGGAGGGTTCACAGGAACATCCAAACTGGTGGGTGCCAAACTCGCAAAAGGTCCCAAAGACCATAGATAAACCAGTAAAGGAGAGGAAAAAGAGAGGGCAATCTCCATCACAAAAACAAACTGAGCCGAAAATAAAAGTCCCCCGTAAACCAGTACAGATTAAAAAACCCAAACAAAAAGAAGGCCAGGCTCTCTTCTTGCCAGTGAGCCAAATTAAAATAGACGAATTATGCCAATCTCGGCACGAAGAGAGTCAACTACATGAAAAAGTTGAGCAGTCTCTTCCCAGTGTTAAATCAATGGTGCCTGGGCTACAGATTAGCCTTGATAACCGATTTGCGTTAAACACTCAGGAAATGCGCACTGTAAATCAGTCTGTTAATGGGCAGGGCAATAGCGGGTCACTCGGTATTACTCAAACCAATAGTTTTGGTCCAAAAAATACAAATCTCATGCCTCCTGTAGAAGACTCCAGCTCTAGCTCTGGACAGAGTGACTCGGTCAGTAACCAAACCAACGTAGGTCAGTCTTCTGTACAAAATGATTTAATCGATGACAAATTTGAAGATTTGATAAGGCAATTTGAAGCAGAATTTGGTGATGACTTCCCACTTCCTGTGGTGTCTACTCAAAATGGAGCAAGTCCTGCAAAACCAGCAACATCCTTAGAGCCACAGGCCAAACTCCCTTTCCCTCCTCAACCCCAGCCGGCTGAAAACTCTACCATGCCCATGGGACAAGAAATGTCTCAGAATTTTGAAAGTTTGTTCTCCTCCAAATCCCCAAAACAGGTCAAAATTGAGTCTTCTGGTGCTATTACAGTGGTATCTACCACGTGCTTCTACTCAGAGGAAAATCAACAAAATGGTACTCCTACAAAAAGCGAACTGCCTTTTAATCCCTCACTTAGTGGGTTTTTGGAATCTCCATTAAATTATTTAACTTCTCCGACCAAGAGTTTATTGGACACTCCAGCTAAAAGTGCTCAAGCTGATTTCCCAACATGCAACTGTGTGGGTAAGTGCAATGTTTTATTTACATGTAAAGGTTAAAATGCAATGTCTACGATGCAAAATAATAACTTTTCTACACATTTGTTGCATTTTGGTAATTTATTTTTCTACAGTAAGCCTCGGCAGTTGTGGCTGTAACCGTTATGACCACAGATGAAGCACCCAGATAGCTAAATGGATAGGGATCTCTGTTACTTTGAGGAATAAGGGCTCCACATTTACATAACTAGGTCAGACTGACACTCTATGGCAGTGATGGCGAACCTTTTACAGACCGAGTGTCCAAGCTACAACTAAAATCCACTTATTTACCGTGAAGTGCCAACATGGCATTTTAAGAAGTAACTTATTGCTACCTGTTCTTCCTCAATTTTGAATCGTATCAACCCCTTGAGGCCACAAATACAGTTGAAAGAAGGGCAAATGCAGACTCTCATTGTAGCTTCTCTCTGGGGTATCTCTGTAGAATGAGAATGGTGGGTCCAGCAGGAGGACCTCCAAAAACATTGCAGTTCTGTCAACAGCCTCTCACTTTCCCACAGTTACAAACAGCCAATGAAATGTCTGGGACTGCAGGATTTGGTCCTGTATGGTGAACTCTGTCCTGAAGGGGTGGTCTGAGTGCCCACAAAAATGGCTCTGAGTGCCACCTCTGGCACCCGTGCCATAGGTTCGCCACCACTGCTCTATGGACTAGCCAGCTCGATTTGTACCCCATAACGAACCCTGCTACCCAACAAGGTCCATGGACTAACTACATATATATATAATAATTAATATTATTACCTACATATATCTCAAACCTAGGGTCTCAGAAGTTATGTGCCCAAGGTGAATACAACTCTGGCGTCTACTCTCCCGAACACTATTACATTGACCAGTGTTTCAGTCATTGTAAACCAAACACATTTACATGTTGGAGTATGCATCCTCAATCCATTCTTGTTGTCAGCTGGTACGCTGCAATTCCTATGCATCAGCGGTAGCAGCAGTACTGTGCTGGCAATGAGTAAGCCTAAACCAGTGATGGCAAACCTTTTAGAGACCGAGTGCCCAAACTACAACAAAGCCCCACTTATTTATCGCAAAGTGCCAGCACAGAAATTTAATTTATGATTTATACTCCCTTCTCTGTCACAGTTTTCGTTGATACCAGCCCCTGAGGACACCAATAAAGCAGAAAATAGTCCCAGGTAGAGCTGTCACTTTAAAATAGCTCTGTGCACAGCAAGTCCTGGGCTGTCTGGGACTGCAGGAAGATACCTGGAGTCATCTCTGGTGATAGCCTGAGTGCCCACAGAAAGGGCTCTGAGTGCCACCTCTGGCACCAGTGCCATAGGTTAGCCATCACTGGCCTAAACCAATGGTGTGCATTAACAGATGGAGCCCGGAGGGGCTCTGGTGATGTCGTTCAGGATCACTAGCATTATTTTTTTTGTGTGTGAAAACTAGACAACAGGAAACTACAACAAGAATGGATCTTTACCAAGGATGTACACACCAACATGTAAGTGTATTTGGTTTATAATGGCTGATTCTGTTGGTAGATTTCCTATTAAGCTTTTTACATACAGCACTTTTGGTGCACAATTGGTAAAAAGTTGACACAACTTAGGAAATTTCATTTAAAATAGTACTTGATAATCCCTGCCAAGACATGGGTCCGATTCCCCTTTTGCACATTTTTGAGGGATATTTGGAATATGACCAGCTGATCTATTGTGAATGGTTGCTACATGGAAACGTCTTGAAGCACAAGTTTCCAAATTTAACAAGCTACATTTCCCTGTGAGAAAAATACTTTGGGTTTCGCACACCACAGTGGACTGAAGTTTTTCTATTTTTTATTTATAGAGCAGCATTAATTCCAGGGTACTAGACATTCACATACTTGTTTTCGTCTTTATGGAATGTAAGTATAACAGCCAAAAAGGTTGAAGGAGGAACCTGCACATTAGGGGTAGATGCATAATCTATATAGAGGGGTAGATGCAAATGTATAGTGGCTGCTTTGAGGAGACCAATCCCGCGAACACATTCCCCCCCCCCTTCCCTTTTTAAAGTGTTTGCATTTTTGACGTGTGTATATACCCCAAGACATTGGTTCAGCTAATCTGTGTTCTATGTATAATCCCTGGTATAGTGAAGGATGCTGGATCCACAAATAGAGGAACGGCACCAATGGTATTTAAAAACAAAAGATATAAAGAGGTGCTGTAAAGGGCCCATGTCTTAAAAAATGCAATTTTTAATCATAATCCATACAATAAGTAGTACAAAAATGGGACAAACAAAAATATAAAAACTATTTAGAAACTGCTGACGCAGAGCACAACAAGCCCCGGTGACCCGTATACCCAGGGTGTATCTCTTCCCCCACACACTTTGATGCCCAGGTTTTCAATGTAAAGCATATACATTTAGGCTGCTGGATTACCTGTGTGTGTGGGGAGGGGGCTTGAAAGGGGTATGCTGGGATGTCGGGAGACAGGAAATCCCTCCGCTTATACGGACTTCTCACACTGTGGACATCCTTCCTCCATAAATGGAGATGACAGCTAGAGGAAGTACAGGACTGGGGTTCAATGACGGGAGCAAAATAGGTAAGGGCAGCTCATTGCCTTAAGATGAGGTGGGGGATACCATAGCTCCTCAAGGTGGATCCCTTCGATGAGCATGACCTACCCCATCTTTTTTATATCATAGGAACTTGGATCCCATTAATAAATAAGGCTGAATTCACGTGTATGCCACCTTTAGGAGACCCTCTAATCAGCATGTTCTCCCCTAATGTGTTTGAACCTTACAATGTAAAAGCAATTCAGCAATTCAGAACTTCTAATACAAATACAATGGGCCCCCACAAAACATGGAAAACACTGCCCATTCCTTTGCTCTATTTAAGGAACTGTAGCTCTTAATATTCCCTCTCTACTCGCAACAGAGGAAATCCCCACCCAGACCCTCTAAGCAATACTAAACAACAATACCGCATTATACGGATATTCTGGAATGTCGGTCACGGCCACAAGTGTGGGAGAAAACCTTCAGTTGTAGCGGTATGGTCACTTAATAAATAGATGGTTATGGCGTGAAGCGAGAGGTAAGATCAAATAAATTACAGATTTCACAAACGGTTAACATTCCACATTCCTGAAGTTCAAGATAAACGATCGACTTGTCCCTCTGTATAACGGTAGTCAGGAAACCATCCACGGGTTAATTCCCGCTACTCTTGCGTATCAGTAAAGGCGTCCTGGTTGCTTAGGAACAGCCACCGCCTCTTTACCACATGTATTTGTCAACTGTGCTCCAAGGGTGAACAGCTGGGCGGCGACGGCATACCACAAGCCAACCGGAATACTCTTCCCTTTTGCGCTAGAGACGCATTATAATAAGACATCAAGGTCACTTTAGGATTATTATCCGATGTTCCTCAAGATTTTGTTGGCCAGTTTATGGAACTGCCCTCCGTTCATGATGATCTCTTCATGATGTTCCCGGGTTTTGGTGCAGAAGACCACCACGTGTACTGATTAAAATTTAACCATGGATTTTGGCCGACTGGCAGTAGCTGTTGTGCAGATTACTAAAAAGTTTCAGTTCTCTTCTTTGGCCATGTTTTCAGACTACAACGCTAGGAATCTAAACAATGTCAAGAATGTATTCATGTGCAATGTCTTGCTAACTTCTATGCAACATTTTTTGTCTTAAAACGGGCATTTTCATATCCTATCCATCAGGAATCCTAGGAACCAGAAGGCTTTAGTTGTACTTGTTGGGGTATTTCAATGATATTTGTACAGAAATTCTTCAACAAAGTACTTTAAAGTAATATAGCTTATGCTGCATGCACGCAGACATAATTTTGGTCCATCTGCTATCCGTTGATTTAACAGATTTTCCTATTTGGATCTATGAGTAAGCTGTCTGTCCGTGTCACAACATTCAGGTCAGGTCTGTGTAGTCTGTTTTCTTATATCTATGTGTGCGTGGACTTCGTATGCCAATGACAAGGGTCAGGAAGTAAGAGTTCTCCTTACAGAGACTTTGCTAATTAAGGTTGACTAACAAACGTGTGGAGCATCAATGGCTATAAGTCCTCCCACACCTTTAAGGCAAGCTTAATTGGAAAACTCTTACTTCCTGGCTCTAGTAGCCTGTTACCCCGTCAAACCAGTTTCCTACACTGTACTGAAGAGACCTAACCAGGTCCAAACAGTGCTGTCTACAGTTGGGAGTCTGTTCCTTCTGGAATAGATGTACTAGTCTGGTTTTAATCCCACATGATGCCTTGTAAGTCATACTTGGTGTTAAAGGGGCTGTCTATCATGGTAGTAAAATAGGCATTGTTTTCCTTTTCCCGCCCTGGAAAACATAATTGCATATATGCCAATGACACATGGGCCTTGGAATAGTTTTTTGAGGCCAAGGAAATCCTACAGTGTAGCCTAGATCTGTTCCATGCTTCCCATGTCTCTTTACTAGAAGGAGACTTGCATGATAAAGGACATAGAAAGCAACAGTGATTGAAAGGTGGAAGCCATAAAGTCCTTCCTGATGGCTGATAAAGGCACAGTGTTGCCACCTCGAAACTAACATTATTGATGTTAGTTTAAAACCACTTTTTCAAAAGGTTTAAATCTCAAAAACTAGTCTGTGTAACCAATACGTAACTGGTAGTTCTCTCTACACTTCACATAAATATGTAAAGAAGCTGAGTTTCCATTGGGCTCCAAGGATTCTTGGCCATGTTTACATTTATTATAGATTCCAGCTAGACTCCTTGATGGCACCCAAAGGACCACAGTGTAAGTCACTTTGCTCTTCTGTTCCTTAATGGTTTGGTATTGTGGTTTGTATTGTGTCTGCAGCATGCAACCATGATGCAGATGTGAACAAAGCCAAAGGTGAACCAAGTACTATAGATAGAGTAAAGAGCTTAAAGGACATCTACCACCAGGATGAAGGTCTGGCTGCAAATAAACCTGAAGGGCTCCAGCCTCCATAGGTGTTTATGGAGCCTGAAGCCCCTCGGTTCACTTGCATACAGTCTTTCATCCTGGTGGTAGATGTCCTTTAAGGCAAAACGAAAATCTAAATCTCTCAGCTACTCTTACTCAGTTTGTGTTTGAAGGTTCCAATTATACAGGTGTATTGGGGTAAAAATACAGACCATATCGGCGCTGCATTTACCAGACTGAGCATTGGCCTGAAATATGAATGCCTAAGTTTTGAGAGTGCCAAGTCCCACTATCTTCTTCTTTACAACTGAATATATGCCCATGTGAATTAAGCCCAATAAAGCCACTTCTTTACACCTGCCAATGACTTGCCGTATATATGCTCAAGTATAAGCCAAAGCACCTAATTTACCCCAAAATATTGGAAAAACTTATTGATTTGAGTAGAAGACTAGGGTAGGAAATGCATTGGTCACAGCCTCCCCCCAGTAATGAAATGCCCTGGTTTGTTTCTCTATTACTTGTTTCCTTAAAATAGTCCAGTAGTCCATCCATCTGGTTTTCTTGAAGGGAAATTTTCAAAGCTATTTTTTTTTTTTAACAAAAACAAAGGTCTGGTTTTGTTTTAATTAAACTTTCTGACCTTGGTCAATGGCCTCTCACCCAGCTGAACCAGTTCCCTAGGTTGTACTGGGGAGAGCCAACCAGGTACAGTTGGGAGTCTGTTCCTTCTAGAATAGATATGCAGGATTGGATTAATCCCACATCATGTTTTTAGACTTCTTGTAGGTCATACTTGGTGTTAAGGGGGCTGCCTTACAAGGTAGCAATTACACCTTGAAAAACGTATTTGCATTCTTCCCAAAAACAAGAACCCTACTGGTGAATATGTGGTGCCTCCATAGTGCCTCCATAGTAGCTGGATGCAAATGATAGAAATACGGAAGATGTTGCTTCTGGAAGAGTTAAGAATTTTATTATCGGTCAAGGGCCATGCCATCAGTCAACAACTGATAAGGATTTGTCAGCTGCACTAAACTAGGGTGAACATACCAGCACACACACACAGTAGGTGGCAAGCAAGCCATGGTCCAGTGGTTCCACACTAAATCTTACAAGACTGCCTTCTGTTGTAGTAGTATGATGAGAGGTCAGGTCAGTTTGTGGTGGCCTCCAGATAGCATTTTGAAGGTTCTGTTACTGTTTTGCATGGTGAAGAAGGTGGAAGACTCGGATATTTTAAGCGATTGTATAAGCCTCAATATTTGATAGGAAGGGGTTGGATGCCCAACATCTCTACCAGTCAGATGCATGTTCCAGTCTCTTCACTGCTCCCCAAGCACAGCGTCATATATAATATATTGCTGGTGCTTGGTATTGTAGATTATGCCTTTTTATCTTTTAATAGAACCGAACGGCAACTGGTCATGTGACAAATAGACATTATGGCAAAGGCCTGGAAACCAACGATCACCGGTGTACAGTGGCTTTATGCAGCTGAATGTTGGATCGCCACTGACCGTAGTGGACTATATGCCTGTTCCAGGCTGTAGCCTGGGGCTTATGGCAACCCAAATCACCCACCAACTTTCATACTGCCCTAGAGAATGAACCTCAAGCCCATAAATCCTCAGCACCCAACATGCATGTATACAATAACCCTTCGAGTGCCTTTAGACGGTCCTTAAACTGCTTAACTTAGTGGACAGAAGGCACCTCCCCTCCTTCAAGAAGAAGCTTGGGTCTGGTGGGCAGTGAATGAAAAATTATGAGGTGCCCACAGTTTTAAAGCCCAGGGCCATGGTTTGTTGCTCAGATATTGGTCATTTATACTAAGCTTAAGCCATCAATAATGCAATCCTATTTACGGTTTTGATTTTCACATGCCAAATATAGATGTTAGGCCTCAGGCACACAAACTACGGCCTGGGTGTAGCCTACAGCTGGGTGCGGGAGAAAGAAAGGGTTAGCACTCCTTTCCCATCTCTTTCCATTAAAAGCTGAGCGGTGCGTTCAGACCATGTGTGCTAACCGCACTGTGACTGGATACATAGCCATCACTGGCCCCCATCCATTCATGTGCATGAGGCCTAAGTCGTGCCCATCTATAGGAGCACTGATGTTTTGCTTGGTCAGGCACCATGCACAGGTTTCCATTCTGTGCATAACTTTAGACATCTGTTGATTTATTTTGACAAATCCACGAAACCCGTAAAGAATAAACTCAAATGTGTGATGATGCGTCATATTAGTACAGAAATTAGTATATTCAGTACAATGGAGAATATGATCACTTTTCCCCAGTGTAATATGGTGCAAACGTCATCAAACATGCCCACACGTTACGTTATTTATGTATCCCCCTCACTAGTTTCTAAATGTAAAGATGAAATGTTCCTACAATGCAGGTGACACTTCAGTTCTTTTCAGGAATATTTTAAAAGAAATCTACCGCCAAAATCAATTATGATAAACCAGGGACAATTACTCACAGATCCAGGCAACGTATTTGTTATCCATGGCCTCTTTCCTTCTAAAATCAACTTTTAGAAGTATGCTAATGAGCCAGAGCACCTATGTGGCGGTTACCAGATGCTCTCCCTGTTGTACATGAAAAGTTTGTTACACTGTGCAGTTGCATTATTACAGTCCCCCTCCCCCCCATTCCACTGTAGGCTCACTCCTGCCAAGATCACTGTAAGATGAGGGAGTAGGGTAGTGCAGAGGGAGCAGGGGTGATGGTGAGACCCGCTCCTGCACAGTGAAGCAGTCTGTGTTGTTACAGCACCACACCCCAGAGCCCCTCTGGCTCCTTAGTATAATTTTAAAAGTTGATTTTGGACGGAAGGAGGGCATGGATAACAAAATATGATAACTACAGTTACGGGGCTTAGATCAATGAGTAAGTGTCCCTGGTTTGTCATGCTGGATTTTGATGATAAACTACAGATATTAAGACTTACCTTGCAGCTATAAAAATGTGTGTCCTATAACTTCAGTGCTTACAAGGTCAGTGGAAACCAGACCTCTGGAAGCCTTTCTTCTGGTTATTACCTGTGAAGCAATGGAGTGTAACAAATAGTAAAAAATCATCAGGAAGAGGCTGGAAGACAGAACATAGAGCAGCTAGAGAGAGGCTGAAAACAGGAGGATGATGTTGTTGCTGCTCTTCCCCTCCCCCTTCTGTTAGTACCGACTACAGAGCAGTCTGTATCATGTTTCTGCTTGGTCTGAGTTGGGTTGGGATTCAATCACTGCTTCATCCTCTGCACACCTCTTTAGTGAGTGGCTATTTCTCCCCACACGCAGCCTATGTGATCTGCCCTCTCCACACAATCTCTTTTTCCCTTCAAGCTGCCATCTGTAACACCTAGAAAGCAGGGCACACCATGTGACAAGAACATACAGCAGGACAGACTATAAAGCAGAGAAATATTCAACAATATTTTGATATAATTAGAATGCAATAAAATTGCATATGTAGATGCAATGTTCTTCTTAAGAACACCCGACTTACAGACGACCCGTAGTTACAAACGGACCTCTGGATGTTGGTAATTTACTGTATGTTAGTTCAAGGCTACAATGATCAGCTATAACAGGTATCACAGGTGTCTGCAATGCAACTTTTTAGTGTTAATCCTAGTTCTTACGACAATCCAAAAGTTTTAAAAACCAATTGTCACAGAGACCAAAAAAAGTTTGGCTGGGGTTATAATTATAAAATATACAGTTCTTACTTTCATACAAATTTAACTTAAGAACAGACCTACAGGATCTTGTTCGTAACCCGGGGACTGCCTGTATTTATAACTTTTAAAGGAGTTGTCTAGTTTAAAAAAAAAAAAAAATCTGCTTATGGGGAACCAGACCCTTGGTTTTAGACTCCTTAACTGGCAGATTATCTTCATGTAGCAGGGGTTCAGGCTCTGAAGCCTTTTACCTTGTATCAGTTATGGTATTTACAATATTTCAGAAGGAACACCCCCCCACCACCACCACCAATTTTCCTACCACTTCTTCTGCACTGCATCGGCTCCTGCATCATCTTTTATGCATTTATCTGATGTCACTGGGCGCACCCAATCACTGTCCCCAGTCATGACCTCCTCACTGGCATCGCTGACCTCAGTGGTGACATGTCATATGTTTAAAAGAAAATTTAAAAATTATAAAAAATACTATTGGAGACTGGAGCAAGGGAACTCTGTGACTGGAGATTGGCCTCCTCCTACTATTCTCCCTCCATATATTTTAACCTTGAACTTGAGCCTATGTTGCTATAAACGTCTGTATGAAGGGTGTGACCGTGCGTGTAAAACCATCCGTGACCAGATTTCTTCCCAGGAATGCTGCAGCACAGACATCTGCTCTATGTGAGACATTCTTCCAGCAGCCGAGGGGGGCCCATACGTAATATATCTGCATTGCCGCTTTCTCCTCTACAGTACCGTCTATCATTGTTATTAGCCCTGTCAAGGGAAAACACAAAATACCTTTTAGCTGCTGCTATGACGTGGGGGGATGGTCGGAGAACTATATATAGATCTTACGCCTCATGTCACATACATGCTTTTTGTAAAATAAAGTTTATTTTTGCCCCTGCATAATCATGTCTTGTGATTTAGTTGTGCAGATATACACAGTAGCATAAAATGAGCTCAACAACAACAAGATAGCTTTGAAGACAATATTCCTACCACATAAAATATATAAGATTTATTAATATCTCATTCGAATGATCCCTGATCCACATCTGATGACATGCATAGGTATATACATTGGGCACATGGAGGAGCTCTGTTAGAAATGCACACAATATTTTCTTAATTATACTGAAAACACAACAGTGCAGAGCTTGTAGTCCCAATGTGGGACCTATTTACAAAGAGCGGAATAAAGAAGATAAGTTTTTTTTCCCTCTTTGGATCATACGTGGAAACATTCCTTGCCCAGAGAGTTGAGTGGACCTGATTTTCGGGTTTAGTGTTCAGATTCGGTCAGCTGACCCGGACATATTGCTGGATTGGCGGCCAAACAGCCAATCGGACACATTGACACCCACAATCATTGTCATGACAAGTTGCTGGGGATGTCAATTTGCCGGAGTGGCTATTTGGCCGCCAATCTAGCAATATGTCCGGGTCTGGAGTCCAAACCAGAACTCAAACAACGGGTCTTCTCATTTGTACTGGGGAGTGCAAGGAATCTGCAGAATATCTGCTTTGTGGGAGCAGATCCTAATATGAATAAAACAAAACCTAGGTTTTTTTCTTTTTACATCAGGTTTGTGTTCCAGGATTCTCAGTAACTCTCATGTAGTGTTCACACAGTCAAGGTTTTGAGGCAGTTTTTGAAGCCAAAAGTAGGTGTAGATCATAATAGCTGAGAGATTATCATTGCGAAAAGCTGCTCCTCTTTTTTTCACTCCACTCTTGGTTTGGACATCAATAACTGCATCAGCTTTAGGCTTAAAACCCATGAGCCCGTCTTACGCGACTAACTTGCATCAAACTTTCATTGTGTGCTTACTGGAATGTCCGGCCCAAACGCTCACAGACTGGAACTGAACTGAAATGCAGAGTTCAGTTCCGGTCTGTGAGCGTTTGGGCCGGACGTTCCTATAAGTACGTGATTCAAGTTTGATGTGCGTTAGTCGCATCAGACTCGTTTGTGGGTTAAAAGGCCTTAAGCCACTTGCCCCCAAACAAGTTTGCTCCATGTAGCTCGCTTTGTAGGCTTGTGGAATTTCCTGGACCAAACCTTGAATCGGTGAACTGAACAGACATGTTGAGCTCAGTTCAGTGAATTGAGCTGCGGAAAATCCTGCAAGTGGAATAACCGAGTTCGAGGGAATGAATTCACTCAGGGCCGTGCAGCAGTTTTCTGTCGGACTTTGCATGTTACTTTAGGTGCAAACTGCTTGCACAGGTGTTAAAGCAGTGTCTGCAATGTGCTTCATGCGACACAAATTTCTGCACTGAAGGGGGTGTTCCTGTGCTCAGTCGGACCGCATGCAAGATTTAACATTCAAAGTCCAACAGAATTTTGTTGCACGCCCCATGATAAAAGCGCAGCAAAAAAAAAAGCCGGTGCACTCCGTCGGAGCTGTGCAGGGGGCGCCAGATTCGGGAACGGGTGACAGAAATCCTGAATCTGGCGCCCCCTGTACACTACACCGGCAACCTGCACATAGTACACACTGCACTATTCTTTTATAAGTGTACCCCAGTGTATACGTAAGGACACCCGACTTTTAGATGGACGTCTCTGCCCACTGTGACCACTGGTGAAGTCTCTGGATGCTTTATATTGGTAACTGGCTACAATGATCAGCAGTAAAGTGTCTGTAAAGCTTTATTGATGATCCTTGGTACAAGTACAGCATTTAGAAAATCCAATTTTCGCTGGGACAACTGGAGCTACAATTATAAAATATACCTGTTCTGACTTGCATATAAATTAAACTTAAGAACAAAGCTAAAGAAGGGGTCTTGTAAGTAATCTGGGGACTGCCTGTAGTCCCTATGTGTAGTACTTTTCAGGAAGTCCAAATCAGTTCAGCACTTCTGCCTTGCAGCGATGGAGTCCTAGGGTCAACATCTGCAAAGAGTTTGTATGTTCTCTCTGTGTTTGCGTGGGTTTCCTCTGGGTCCTCTGGTTTCCTCCCACACTCCAAAACATACTGGTAGGTTGAGTAGATTGTGAGCCCCATTGGGGACAAGGACTGATTTGGCAACCTCTGTGCAGCGCTGCGTAATCTGTGTGCAATATATAAATAAAATAATTATTATTATTATTCATACAGATCATAGTGAATGGTATTGACATAGTAAACTGACATCAGATCATGTAAGCAATCTCCGATATCTCAGCTATGCCACCACCGCCACCTTTGCTAAGCCATCAAAGCATAAAGTAATATGATCTAGGATGTGCACCTCAGCGCTCCATAGAGATCCAGCGCCTACAGAGAATTATAGGATTATTACAAGGACAGCATGCTCAGTAAACCTGGGATCAATAACTCATTAAGAAAGTTCAGCAGATTCCACAGAAACCAATCAATTTTGCATGGGAACACTCATGACCTTGGGAACAACTAACATATTGGGGCGGTAGCTAAAAATTTATGGGATTTCAAGTATTAAGAGGACAGAAGTGATCTTATAATGTACATTTAAAGAGGTAGTTTATCCCCTGATATTTATGATTACCTATAGTATACAAGACCTTCTGCTTTACTCTTATTACTATCCGCTCTGCTCACAACCATCTCCAGGACTTCTCCTGTGCTTCCCCCTTACTGCGGATCTCTCTATAAAACATGTTAGATTGTACCTACCTTCCAAACCTTAAAAAGTAACCTGAAAACATACAATACAGAATAACCCACCTCCCATACAGACTGCGAGCCTTCATGGACAGGGTCCTCCTTCCACTTGTGCCAGTTCAGTCTAGTCTTTCTCTTTTCTATGGATTTTTTTTTCTCCTCCTATGTAATGTATGTGAACCCCTTAAACACATGTGAGTGTTACGTGTTAGACTCGCAGCGTGTACTGGCTTGAACGTCCGGAACGAACGCTGACAACCGGAACGGAGCTAAAATGCAGAGTTCATTTCCAATTACTCAGCGTTCAGGCCGATACGAGTTGATGTGACTTGGATGCATCACACTTGCAAGTGTCCAAGATGCCTAATGGAGTGCACAGCACCCTGGAATTGATTATTCTCTATAAATACATAATAATATAAATCCTGTAAGGTAACATACACCTATACTGGAAGAATATGCTTGCATAAGGCACATTAAGGCTACATGCACACAACCATTTTTGTGGCTGTGATCTGACTGCACAAATTGCCTCAAAATTTCTCACTGCACCACGGGCGGTCATGGCACAGAAGGTCCCATTCCTTCCTGCTTAGGTGGCGTGGCCTGTCCTGTAGACATAATAAAGAGAATGAACTCTAGCCATGAAATCCTCAAGCTCTCAACACATTGGGGCACATTTACTAAGGGTCCGTCAGACGCATTCAATCGATCAGACTTTCGGCTTTCATGCGACACAAATCGGGGGGCGTGGCTGTCGGACAACCTGACTGATTCGGACAAACCACGGAATTTAAAATTCAAATTGTGTCACAAGACACGCAGACGCATACACCAGGAAGAAGATGGTGAACTCCGGCGGACCTCAGCGGGGAAGCGACACATGCAGGAAATTGGACACAGTGAATTGTGGCAGCTCGTCGGACAATGCACCTCGGGGATTGGGACGGGTAAGTAAATGTGCCCCATTATACATTCAAGGGTCATTCCAACACCTTTAAAGATCCACCAAAGCTCCTTAAACTGCAGAACTAAAAGTGGCCGAATAGGTCCGCCCTCCTTGCACAAGTACATTTGTAAGTACATTTGTAATGGCTCACATTTTCCAGTCCATGGCCGTCTTAATCCGTACCTCACCCCAGCCCGTCTCCATTCGGCCGAAAACGTTTGTGTGCATGTAGTCTAAGACTAAGGTGATGCATGCATCTCTATGTGTTTCGTTTCCTCTAGTCACTACTATGAATGGAATAACTGTAGCTGAAGATGAGTTGCAATGTCAAACACAAATGATATTTGGTTCTTCTGGGGTTCCAATTCTACTTTCTTATCCTGGAAATCTAACTAAAGCTGTGGACACATGGTTTGGGTGAATTTATGTGATTGATTACTCTGCAGTGGACCCGAAAGGGGGCATAAACCTATCAAAAAGACCTGGTTTTATAGCCTACTGTGCCCATCATTTCGGTCCAGTACCCATTGTGAGGCCACCATTACCGCTGTTTGTGCAATTACACTAAGCTGACCATCTTTTCTGTCTATACATTATCTGCCATGAGAACTGGGGTACTGTTAAGACAGCATTAGTGAGGTGCAGCAAAGGAAACCATCTTCTGTGCCAGGCTCAAAGTGGAGGTGCTAGCACCTGGGGCAGAAGAGGAATATGTGGGCACTGTGGATAATATTGGTACGCTTTTGTAATGTTTTAATGTTTTCTGGTGTTAGTGCAAATGCAGTAAACTTGTGGTGCATCTACCGATGTTGCTAGTCTTGGAGGACTCAATTGTAACCATCCTACTGTTTCTTTCCAGAACAAATTAATGAGAAGGACGAAGGACCATATTACACTCACCTTGGATCCGGACCAACTGTACCATCAATTAGAGAATTAATGGAGGAAAGGTAACCCAATGTGACCTACTATTGACTTCTAACGACTTGTTCTACCAATGCTGTTATGGGTTTCCACCCTAGTTTGCTCAAGTGAATTGGACAAGACCTCTTATTATTACGTTTGTTATCATTTGTTTATGTAGTCCTTCTTATTTTGCAGGTATGGAGAGAAAGGGAAAGCCATCCGCATTGAAAAAGTCATATATACAGGAAAAGAAGGGAAGAGCTCCAGGGGTTGTCCCATAGCAAAATGGGTAGGTGTTGGGGAAAAAAAGACCTTCATGTTTGTGCTAAACCTCCAAATTCTTTACTTCAAGTTTTAATATATTTTGGACAAGTTCTAGTCAGTTCTTTGGATAATTGAGGAGTTTTACAATTAGGCATGCAGATGATTTTGTATTGAAAAAATTTGCACCAGATATTGAGTTTTTTCCAATAATGGAATAGGGCCTAGTGAATCAATGAAAACTATAGATCGATATTCATGTATGGATTGAAGCAACCAATACATGGACTGAAGCAACCGATAGGATCAGTCAACCATAATTAGTATAAGGGGGCCCTAGGGCAGTGGTCAGGAAGGATCAGGTAGTTGGATATTTCATCTGCCCCATCTTCTAGATAAGTAAAGGTGTCTAACGATGGTATGTACATAAGTGATTCAGTCAATTTTCTACATTTTATGGCCAGCGATAGCTAGACTATGGACATAGCTTGGCATTCTTGTTTTACCTAAAGACTACTTTCGACACCTTCGCCAAGGGGGTAAGCTATAGAACGTGCAAAGGTCGTAGTTTTGGATGTAGTAGGACCTCAGTGATATTGATAGCATATTGTAGTGTGGATCCTTTGTGGTTCATCCGGCCCTACCCCTGAATCATATCGGAGACCAAGATTTATCCGGGCCCTAAGATATAGGTAAATAGCAGTGCCACCTTACACAAGTAGTCCTCAATGCTTGCTGATGCCCCCTCTAACCCCTTCTTGGTGTTTGCTATAGTTTTATATAGGTAGATAAGCATTTCCACTTCCCTTTGCAATTACTCTACTTGTATTGATGTCTGAGCAAAGAGTCTAGTCAGCAGTTGTCGTGCGTCTGGGATATATTTATATGTCTATATCTGAGATCTTCCTCCCCTGTGTACCTCATGACATTGAGCGCCACCTTCATCCTGGCACTTTTTCCTCTCGCAGCTTTCTGATAGAGGATGCTGTTTCTCATTTGCAGGAAGCGGACAATCCTATGTAGGATAGAGGTGAACTGAGGACGTGCCTGTTTATAAAAATATTTATAGAACATAGCTCGGGGTGGGCAGACTCCGCACATATATTAGTCGTGCGTTACCCTTCAGGATGTTGCACGTACGCTTCCTTTCCGTATATTTTATGCATATAGTGTGCCTGTAATAATTTCTATATATTTTTTCATTATGACAAGATCATTTAAATTAATAATATTTTATGTGCAAGTGTGGGAGTGGCTCCATTCTTTGACTCATAGACCCCCCTTCTTGAGCAAAACATTTCAAGATTAGACACCCCTTCTACCACAATATCTATCCAACCATTCCATTGGTTAGCTACTTAACCAAATAAATATAAAAATGAACCATTCCTGTATTTTTTGTGCCTTTTAGGTCATCCGCCGGCAGAGTGAGGAAGAGAAGCTGCTGTGTCTGGTCCGCCACCGAGCTGGCCACCACTGCGAGAACGCTGTCATCATCATACTAATCATGGCTTGGGAGGGAATTCCTCGTTCCTTGGGTGATAAGTTGTATGACACTATCTCAGAAACCATAACCAAATTCGGAAACCCAACATCTAGAAGATGTGGCTTGAATGATGAGTAAGTTCTTCAGGAGATAGCAATTTATTGATTGTATAGTAAGATCATTGCGTAGTGAAGGGTAATGACACTTGCGTTGTATGGCACCACCTAGTGTTTGAGGTGTATACAGTAGCAATGTTACAGGAAACCTACCACCACGGATCTACCTATTAACTCTGATGTAGAGTTGTATAGCCCTTTTTAGGGCTAATTCATTGGTGGCCCATAACTTTTGTAATTTGAATTCACGCCCCAGTAGCCTCTTGTGTTCCATCTACCCTGACATCTTCAGCACTCGTCTGAGAAGCTGGTTTCTGCGCATGCGTAAAACGCAGTCCACCAGCTGTGTGGTCTCGGTTCTAAAGCCAGAGCTACTGCGCATACACAGAACCCGGCTTCTCAGACGACTGCGCAGAAAATTTCCTTAAAATTTCTGTTCTATTCCTGATGTAAGCATTTAGGCTAGAAGTGAGCAACATTTATTTATCCAAGGAACGCATTGTCCATAACCAGCACCATATATGCACCAACAATTACAGCACAGCACAAAATGCCAACCCAGAAATTATAAATATCACTAAGCCAGAAAATAAACACTCAGGCTTCAACAATACTGCATCAGAACAGAATCCGATATACTCGAGTATAAGCCGACCCGAGATATAAGCCGAGACCCGTAATTTTACCACACAAACTGGGAAAACCTATTGACTCGAGTATAAGCCGAGGGTGTAGTATACAGCCGCCCCCCATGTAGTATACAGCACAGCCATCCCCCCCCCATGTAGCATCAGCCATTGTCACAACCCACCAGCCCCCCATGTAGCATACAGCCACCAGCCCCCCCATGTAGCATACAGCAGCCAGCCCCCCCCCATGTAGCAATATAGCCACCAGCCCCCCCCAAGTGTATATACGGTCAGCAGCCCACCCATGTGTAATACAGTTCAGCCGGCCCCCCCAATGTGTATCCGTCATCCACCCCCCATGTGTATCAGCCAGGCAGCCCCCCCCCATGTAGTATACAGCCAGCAACCCCCCCCCAAGTAGTATACAGCCAGGCATACCCCCCCCCCCGCCCAATTGTATTATACAGCCAGGCAGTACCCCCCCCCCCTCCAATGTAGTATACCGCCACAGGCAGACCCCCCCCCTCCATGTAGTATACAGCCAGGCAACCCCCCCCCCTCCAATTGTATAAACAGCCAGAGGCTAGCACCCCCCCCCCCCCCAATGTAAGTATGCAGGCAGCCCCCATGTCAAAAAAATAAAAAACTTAATACTCCCCACGGTGTCCGGATCGTTTGGTGCGGGTTTCCCGATGTTCCAACGCGGGGCCCCGATCTTGCGCGCGGGTCCCGGCGGCTCCTCTTCTCTCTTCTCTCGCCGGCAGCAACTCGCGTCCATGCGATCTTCTTCGGCGGGCACACACTAGATGCGGTGCGTGTCGCCGCTGATTACGTCATCAGCGGAGACACCCGCCGCATCATAGTGTGCGCCCGCCGCAGATCGCATGGACCGGATGGGGCTGCCGTCGAGACAGCAAGAGAAGAAAGAAGAGGAGCCGCCCGAGACCCGCGCCGAAGATCGGGAGCCTCGCGCTGAACATCGGGGACCCGCGGCAACGATCCGGACACCGGAGGGTAGTATTAAGATTTTTTATTTTTTACTTGACCTCGTGTATAAGCCGAGGGGAGTTTTTTTTTTTCAGCACATTTTTTGTGCTGAGAAAACTCGCTTATACACGAGTATTACGGTAAATAATAGTGCAGACCCCAGAGCACATAATAATAGTACTGGAGACCCCCAGAGCATAAAACTACTAATATTGGATACACCCAGAGCAGACAAATACTGGAGACCCCCAAGGCAAATACGAATACAGGAGGCGCCCAGAGCAGATGTACACATTACTGGAGACCCCCAGAGCAGACAAATAATACCGAAAACCCTATAGAAGACATTACGAAAGACCCCAGAACATAAAACGAATGATACAGGAGACCCCATAGAAGACGATACTAGAGATCGCTAGAGCATAAAACTAATAATCCTGGAGACCCCCAAAGCAGACAAACAAAGAAATAAATCCTTGGATCTGCTTCTCCTCCCTACACAAGACTGCAGCTTCTTCTCCATGTGCCGCGCTGGTTGTATGCGGCAGTATCAGGACCTGGAGCAGAACTGTGTCAGAAGCAGGACAGTACAGCTGACAAGTACTTACCATTTCTAGATCCTCTCCTGCTCCTGGGGCCGCTCTGCTCTGGGTCCTGACCTCGATGCATACAACCGGTGTCAGGAGTCAGGGCAAAGAGTGTCTGCTGCAGCCACTGCTACCCGGCCTCCTGCTTCCATCGGTTACGCTACATCAGTTATGGAAGTGCTCGTTAACTCTCATGAGGGTGTGGACTGCAACTCATGGTTTGACGGGCTACATGTGGTCTGTTTGGTGCAGCTTGTGCACCCCTGATTCCCTTTTTCAGGCGAATGTGGCTGGATTTTATGTAAATGCTCAGCAGTGAAGCTTCTTTGCTATAGATTAGAGGAATAAGGCATTGGGAAGGAATGTCCACATATCTCAACACTGCTTGAGCGACCAAGAAAACAGGACTTTGGAGTCGGTGACTATTTTGGTGGAGCTACAGTCGGAGGTTTGGCTTACCAACTACACAGCATACTCATCAGTGGTGGAGACTTGTAAAAGTGGCAGCCATGGAGTTTGCTCTCTTCGGCAATTTAACCAACCATCCTGTTGTCTTCCTTCGTCAGGTGCAGACCTAGTGGAATAAGAAATTATTTTATCTTATGCTTTGCCAACCTGACTCATAAACCCCTTATGTCCACATGTTTTCCATTTTAATGTTCTCCATTTTTCAGGTTTTTAGCTATAACTTGTTTATATTTTCAGTACTATAGCTTGTAGGGGTCTTGTTTTTGTGGGGAAAAAAATGTAGTTTTTAATAGTTGTTATTTCAAATAAAAAATATTCTGCTTATTGTCGGACCTAATAACATAAAACCTTTTTCTCTGGGTCATACGCATAAAGCAATACCAAATTTATAGGTTTTTGTATTTAATGACCTTACTCTGCATAGTAAAAACAATAAAAACAAACACTTTTTACATCTCACCCTTCCAAGCCCATAACTTTTTAATTAATTATTTGTCAATGTGGCTGCGTGAGACTCATTTTTTCCAAAAGACCATTCTATTTTATTGGTAACATTTGGGGTTCATAAAGTTTTTGATCACGTTTATATTTTGTTGTGTGATGACGATTAATACAAATGTTAATTTGAGCATGTTTTTTCCTTATTTAAAAAAAGTTATGTTTGTTTAAGGGATAATACATACAGTACTATATTTTTCTAGCTTGCATTGGTATGGGCGTGGATGTACAAAATTTACAAAATTGAGTTTTTACTTTTTTTTTTTTTAAAGACGGACCATTCTTCTGTATGTGGTGCAAAGTTTTTTTTACACTTCATTTTTTTAAAATTAAAACTTCATATTTTTTTTTTTTTTACATTACATTGTCCCTTTTGTTCATGTATACAAGGTACTGCACTATTTACACAGGGCCGGCGCCAGCACCGCAACCCAGGCAAGTGCCGGCCCACAGCTGCTGGGAGGGCCCACTCGTGGCCAGATCTCATCCCCGCACACCGTAAGCGGCCTCCGTTTACCGCAAGACCCTGCCGTGCAGCAAAACCCCTGTCCTAAGCTAGTGCCGTGCCGGGTTTCTAGCGCCGTAAAGTGGCGCTCCGTCTGCTGCAGATCTGCACGTGAGGCAGCCGGCAGGAGGAGTGTACCGAAGGGGAAGCTCCGGACCTGACCAAGACTGATGTAGTAGTATCTCTTTATTTTTAACGGTCACATTTACTAGTGCATGGGGGTGAGGCGCCTCTGTATATAATGAATGGGAGGGGTGAGGAGGCCGCTGTATATAATGATGGGAGGGGGCGAGGAGGCCGCTGTAGTTAATAATGGGAGGGGGGCGCGGGCCGCTGTATATAATGATGGGAGGGGGCGAGGAGCCGCTGTAATATAATTGGAGGGAGGGGCGAGGAGGCCGCTGGATGAGAATGAATGGGAGGGGGCGAGGAGGCCGTGTATATAATGAATGGGGGGGGCGAGGAGGCCGCTGTATATAATGAATGGGAGGGGGCAGGAGGCCGGTTGTATATCCATGAATGGGAGGGGGCGGAGGCCGCTGTATATAACTGAAGGGTGGGGGCGAAGGGCCGCGTATATAATGAATGGAGGGGGCGAGGATCCGGCTTATTAAAGAATGGAGGGGGCGAGGAGGCCGCGTATATATGAGGGATGGATTGAGGCCCGCTTATATAAGAATGGAGGGGCGAGGAGGCCTTCATATAATGAATGGGAGGGCGAGGGGCCGCTGTTATAATGAATGGGAGGGGCGATGAGCCGTGTTATAAAGAATGGGAGGGGGCGAGAGGCCGCTGTATATAATGATGGGAGGGGGCCGAGGAGCCGCGGTATATAATGATGGGAGGGGCGAGGAGGCCGCTGTAATAAAATGGGGAGGGGGTAGGAGGCCGCTGTATAATGATGGGAGGGGGTGAGGAGCCGTCTGTATTAATGAATGGGAGTGGTGAGGAGGCCGCTGTATATAATGAATGGGAGGGGGTGAGGAGGCCGCTGTATATAGGATTGGGATGGGGAGGAGGCCCGCTTTATATAATGAATGGAGGGGGAGGAGGCCTGATTAATGAATGGGAGGGGTGAGAGGCCTCTGTATATAATGATGGGAGGGGTGAGAGGCGCTGTATATAATGAATGGGGGCTGGGAGAATGTGGGAGGGGTGCAATACATAATGAATGGAGGGGGATGAGGAGGGGGCTTTATATAATAATGGAGGGGGATGAGGAGGGGCTGTATATAATGAATGGGGAGATGAGAGGGGGCTGTATATAATAATGGGGTGTGTGAGGAGGGGGCTGTATATAATGAATGGGGTAGATGAGGAGGGGGCTGTATATATAATGGGGGGGATGATGGAGGGGGCTGTATAGAATGAATGGGGGACGAGGAGGGGGCCTGTAAGAGATGGGGAGAGAGGAGGGGTGTATAATGAATGGGGATGAGGAGGGGGATCTGGCTATATCATGAATCGGGGTCGTGCAGGGGCTGCATATAATGGTCGGTGAAGGGATGCATATAATCCATGGGGGGAGAGGGATGCATATAATTAAACTACTGTCAGGTGAGGGGGGCCTGGGCTGTATATATTAATTCAATGGGTGTGGGGCTGCTTTAATTAATTTATGGGGTGAGGAGCTGTATATAATGAATCCATGCCGCTACGCCAGTTTACTACGCAAAGGGGCCACTGAAACCTGGAGCCGGCCCGACTACAGGGTGCCGATGGGTGGAAGAGGTAAGGGCTCCCTCTGCCACGCTTAGACCGCAGTAAGGGGTAAAAAATCTGAAACAACCCCCAAGCATAATTTTTTCAATAACACTGGTATCTTCATACGGGGAAGACACACATACAGTTTTGACCCCTAAGTTCTCAGGCCGGGGGTCCGTCCCACACCTTTGCATCCAATTAAGTTTGCCTATGGTTGTACTACCTAAAACACAACAATTTGTAGAAGTGAAGCTTCTTTATTTATATATATTAATTGATTATTATATTAGTTGTTAATTGCCACATTTTTTCTGTAATTTTCAATATAGTATAACATAACACTGTCCGTTTGCTGACGAAAGCCACAATTTCCTGTTATGATAATAAAAGCTTGGCCACCACTAGGGGGAGCATACTGTAACTGGTGCATTATTTATACAATGGGGCTTATTACTAAGGGTCGAGGAACGCACTTTCGTCAGATTTGGAAATTTTGTGATTGCGCTGCTCTGACAGCTGTTAGAAGGAGATTGTGTGGCACACGATCATATTTGCCGCAGCGGTGCAGGCTTTAATGCACAGAAATAAAGTGTTTTTTTTCCATTCTGAAAAGAAAACTTACCACAGTGGCAACCATTGTAGAGATTGTGCTGGTCTTTGTGTGCGTGGGCACAGAAATCCATCACGCCGTAACACCGGAGAATGGACGCCCCTCTTCCAACCCAAGCCTGCAATCTATTGCTACTTCCTCATTGTTAACCTAAGGAAGAAGAGGCAAGGGCAATGATTTCTAAGTGAATCCCCAAAACATAAAGTTTCTAAATATACATATTAAAAATAATAAACCAAATTATTAGGGCAAAATGGTACCTCCAGAACTAAACTATAAAATTAAAATTCTGCCGATTGTATCAACCTTTTACCCCCTGATTCTTTTACAAAATACATTTTCAAAAATGTCTTTAAAGGGGTTTTACAGAAACAGGGTTTCCAGGAAAAGACAAACACATGCTGGGAAAAGAAGTCTGGGTCCGGCTCCCACCACCAAAGTTTCCGGACTAATGGGACCCTTTTCAGCCAATGAGTAGCCTTCTCGAGACCAGAGGAGAACACAGGGAATTAAGTCCCTGGAAACTGAAGTGATTATCAGGCGGCAATCCTTGGTTGAAGAGGCAAACATGCCAAAAACTGAACGACTGAAGTGCACGGAACTTCACCGGTAAGTATTTGCTCTTTTTTTCCCCTTCCCCGCTATGGTTCGACAGCTTCCTAAAAACCCCTTTATGTAATCACAGATAAGTAATGAGGATTTTCCTGTATAAATGTGCAGTGTTTGACACAGAGCAGCAGCAATTCTTGAAGAGAGAAAGCTTTATTAAAGGTCACTTAATAAATCATTTTATTTGGTTATAAACCTCTAAATAGCCGATTTACTGACAAGTACAAAAATATTAAAACATCTTTTAATAAAATTAACAAATCTCAAGAGGTTACATAAGATTGACCTTTACATAATGGGCCACATTTATTAAATGTTTGCTCCAATTTTCTGTCTTTGCATGCAAAGAAATGCAAACTTATTCTTGCAAGAGTTTTGTGTCGGGCTGCTCTGTTTCCAACACAGACAGAAAAATGTCACCAGGGACTGTTATTACTGACGTGCACCTTCAGGGCCGTGTTACTGCTCATTAGGACCGCACCACATTTATTACTGACGTGCACCAAAATTCTGCAGCATAAACAAAGTGATACCAAAAATAATGTCCACTCTGCCGGACATTGCAGGGGCACCAGATTCATGAAGACCGTCGCCTGTTTTGATAACTGCCGCACTTTGCACAATCCACAGGCAATATCACATAGTACAGACTGCACTAGTTTAGATAATGTGGCCCAATGAATGTGATTGGCATTCATTGGCACAATGGTCATTGAGGCACTAAATGTGTCAGTTTCCTAAGTGGAGCAGCCCAGTTTCCTAAGTGGAGCAGCCCATTTATGGAGGAGCTTAGATAGATCATTCATGAGGCCTATCATTTCATTGGTGATTCACAGGTGGAAATACCTGATTTTGGTAAGCCTGTGGGGCAAGCATCTTGTAAACTGGAGCACTTTAGTACCAGATCTTGAAAATTATCCTTTAATAGTCCTCCTACAAAAAACAAAAAAAAAAATAACAAAAAGACACCATGTAAAATAAAATGTAGGAATCAACCAATACATGTCTGAAATCCTGTTGTGGATCCATCATGTGACGGACACAAACAGGTACTTATGAAGCAAATCACTCTATATGCTGTCCATAACGTTTCCATATTTGATAGAAACTGCTCCCTGAGTACAAAAATATGGCTATACACATGGACTACCTACCTCTTTGGGATATCACCCACAGTCGAATTTCCTTGGAGTTTTGCTTCGAGCATACTTCAGCCATTAAAGTACATGTCTCATGAACACCCCAAATGAGAAAGAAGCACCGCAGTGTTGGATCCTTGCCTTGCATGCACAGTGCGACTGAAAAGACATCATAAAAGGGTTTCCGGTTAATATTTTCATATCCAAAGTCATGATGTCAAGGCTATGTTATGAGCATAAAAAATAAGCAATTTGAATTTTATGCTTCCTCTTTCCTGCTTGGAGTCTTACGAAAGACCCCAGAACATAAAACGAGATGACAAGGAGACCCCCATAGAAGACGATACTAGAGATCGCTAGAGCAAAAACTAATAACCTGGAGACCCCAAGCAGAAAACAAAAAAAAGAAATAATCCTTGATCTGCTTCTCCCTCACCACAAGACTGCAGCTTCTTCTCCATGTGCCGCGCTGGTTGTATTCGGCAGTATCAGGACCTGGAGCAGAACTGTGTCAGAAGCAGGACAGTACAGCTGACAAGTACTTACCATTTCTAGATCCTCTCCGTCCTGGGGCCGTCTGCTGGGGTCCTGACCTCGATGCATACAACCGGTGTCAGGAGTCAGGGCAAAGGAGTGTCTGCTGCAGCCACTGCTACCCGGCCTCCTGCTTCCATCGGTTACGCTACATCAGTATGGAAGTGCTCGTTAACTCTCATGAGGGTGTGTGACTGCAACTCATGGTTTGACGGGCTACATGTGGTCTGTTTGGTGCAGCTTGTGCACCCCTGATTCCCTTTTTCAGGCGAATGTGGCTGGATTTTATGTAAATGCTCAGCAGTGAAGCTTTTGTATTAGATTAGAGGAAAAGGCATTGGGAAGGAATGTCCACATATCTCAACACTGCTTGAGCGACCAAGAAAACAGGACTTTGGAGTCGTGACTATTTTGGTGGAGCTACAGTGGAGGTTTGGTACCCAACTCAACAGCATGAAGAGAGGAAGCATAAAATTCAAAATGCTTATTTTTTATGCTCATAACACAGCATTGACATCATGACTTTGGATATGAAAATATTAACCGGATAACCCTTTTATGATGTCTTTTCAGTCGCACTTGTGCATGCCAAGGCAAGGATCCCAACACCTGTGGTGCTTCTTTCTCATTTGGGTGTTCATGGAGCATGTACTTTAATGGCTGCAAGTATGCTCGAAGCAAAACTCCAAGGAAATTTCGACTTGTGGGTGATAATCCCAAAGAGGTAGGTAGTCCATGTGTATAGCCATATTTTTGTACCTCTAGGGAGCAGTTTCTATCAATAATGGAAACATTATGGACAGCATTATAGATGATTTGCTTCATAAGTACCTGTTTGTGTCCGTCACATGATGGATCCACAACAGGATTTCAGACATGTATTGGTTGATCCTACATTTTATATTACATGATGTCTTTTTGTTTTTGTTTTTTTGTAGGAGGACTATTTAAAGGATAATTTTCAAGATCTGGCTACTAAAGTTGCTCCAGTTTACAAGATGCTTGCCCCACAGGCTTACCAAAATCAGGTATTTCCACCTGTGAATCACCAATGAAATGATAGGCCTCCATGAATGATCTATCTAAGCTCCTCCATAAATGGGCTGCTCCAAAGCACTTAGAAAACTGACACATTTAGTGCCTCGATGACCATTGTGCCAATGAGTGCCAATCACATTCATTGGGCCACATTTATCTAAACTAGTGCAGTCTGTACTATGTGCATATTGCCTGTGGATTGTGCAAAGTGCGGCAGATTCATCAAAACAGGCGCACGGTCTTCATGAATCTGGTGCCCCCTGCACTGCTCCGGCAGAGTGCACCATTATTTTTTGGTATCACTTTTATGCTGCAGAATTTTGGTGCACGTCAGTAATAAATGTGGTGCATGGTCCTACTGAGCAGTAACACGTCCCTGAAGGTGCACGTCAGTAATAACATGTCCCTTTAGGTGCACATTATTTCTGTCTTGTTGGACACAGAGCAGCTCCGACACAAAACTCTTGCAAGAATAAGTTTGCACTTTCTTGCAATGCAAAGACAGAAAATTGGAGCAAACATTTTAATAAATGTGGCCCATTATGTATAAGGTCATATCTTTAATGTAACCTCTTGAGATTTTGTTAATTAAAAGATGTTTTAATATTTTTGTACTTGTCAGTAAATCGGCTATTTTAGAGGTTTATAACCAAATTAAAAGGATTTATTAAGTGACCTTGTAATAAAGCTTTCCTCTCTTCAAGAATCTGCTGCTGCTCTGTGTCCAACACTGCACATTTATACAGGAAAATCCTCATTCACTTATTTATGTGATTACATAAAGGGGTTTTCTAGGAAGCTGTCGAACCCTTAGGCCGGCGCCACACGTAGCGCTTTGTCTGTGCTTGCAAACGCAAACGCAGACAAAGTCGCGCCCACCGGGGCGGGCCTGGGCCCGATCGCATCGTTAATTTAACGTGAAACACCGGCGGCTCGTTCCCGATCGCAGGCGTTTCCATAGAAACTCCGATGCGATCGGGCCCAGGCCCGCCCCGATGGGTGCGACTTTGTCTGCGCAGACAGAGCGCTACGTGTGGCGCCGGCCTCAGGGGGCAGGGGAAAAAAAGAGCAAATACTTACCCTGTTGAAGTTCCCGTGTCACTTCAGTCGTTCCAGTTTTTGGCCTATGTTTGCCTCTTCAACCAAGGAGTGGTCTCCTCAGACCATGATACATCACTTCAGTTTCCAGGGACTTAATTCCCTGTGTTCTCCTCTGGTCTGGGAAGGCTACTCATTGGCTGAAAAGGGTCCCATTAGTCCCAGAAACTTTGGTGGTGGGAGCCGGAGCCCAGACTTCTTTTCCCAGCATGTGTTTGTCTTTTCCCTGGAAACCCTGTTTCTGTAAAACCCCTTTAAAGACATTTTTGAAAATGTATTTTAGTAAAAGAATCATGGGGTAAAAGGTTGATAACATATCGGCAGAATTTTTAATTTTATAGTTATAGTTCTGGAGGTACCAATTTTGCCCTAATAATTTGGTTTTATTATTTTTAATATGTATATTTAGAAACTTTATGTTTTGGGGATTCACTTAGAAATCATTGTCGCCTTCCTTTCTTCCTTAGGTTAACAATGAGGAAGTAGCAATAGATTGCAGGCTTGGGTTGGAAGAGGGGCGTCCATTCTCCGGTGTTACGGCGTGCATGGATTTCTGTGCCCACGCACACAAAGACCAGCACAATCTCTACAATGGTTGCACTGTGGTAAGTTTCCTTTTCAGAATGGAAAAAAAACTTTATTTTGAAAGTATTTTCCTCCTGGGTTCTGTGCAGATAAATTTCTTAACATATTTTAGTAGGGTTCAAGCTCAGATTTTTCAAGTCATTTAGAAGGACATGAAATAAAGTTATAACATTCTTCTTACCCATTTATCGTCCGATGGCCCATCCCCGATTTCTGTAGCATTAAAGCCGGCACCGCTGCGGCAAAATACGATCGTGTGCCACACAATCTCCTTCTAACTAGCTGTCAGAGCAGCGCAAATCACAAAAATTTCCAAAATCTGATGAAAGTGCGTTCCCCAGACCCTTAGTAAATAAGCCCCATTGTATAAAATAATCTCCCCCATTCATTATATAAAGCCCCCTCGTCATCCCCCCCAGTGCGTTCCTCAGACCCTTAGTAAATAAGCCCCATTGTATAAAATAATGAACCAGTTTACAGTATGCTCCCCCTAGTGGTGGCCAAAGCCTTTTTATTATCATAACAGGAAATTGTGGCTTTCTGTCAGCAAACGGACAGTGTTATGTATACTATATTGAAAATTACAGAAAAAAAATGTGGCAATTAACAACTAAATAATAATAATCAATTAATAATATATAAATAAAGAAGCTTTCACTTCTACAACTTGTTGTGTTTTAGTTTTAGTACAACCATAGGCATAACTTAATTGGATGCAAAAGGTGTGGACGGACCCAGGCCTGAGAACTTATGGGGTCAATACTGTAATGTGTGTCTTCCCCGTATGAAGATACCAGTGTTATTGAAAAATTATGCTTGGTGGGTTGTTTCAGATTTTTTTTAACCCCTTACTGCCGTGTCTAAGCGGTGGCAGAGGGAGCCCCTTACCTCTTCCACCCATCGGCACCCTGTAAGTCAGGGCCGGCTCCAGGTTTCAGTGGGCCCCTTTGCAGTAAACTGGCGTAGCGGCATGGATTCATTATATACAGCCTCCTCACCCCCATAAATTAATTATAAGCAGCCCCCACCCCCATTGAATTAATTATATACAGCCCAGGCCCCCCTCACCGCCCATAGTTTAATTCCAAATATCTGATTTTCTCATAAATAAATGCAAAACATACAACCAAGATTTTTCAACTAACATGAAGTACAAAGTGTCATGAGAATAAAAATATCAAAATTACTTTGAGATGTTAAAGTGTTTCAAAGTTATAACCACTTCCAGTGACTCATGTCAGATTTTTAAAAAATGGGCCGTGCCAGGAAGGTGAAAAGGGGCTTCAGTGGTAAAGGGTTAAGTTTGTGAAGAAGATAGAGGAGATGATGATGAAGTGAAGTATCTAAAATTGTGGGGTGGAAAAAGCAGAAATGGCTACAAGGTAGAAGAGGAAAGAGACTTCTCCGATCAGCCGCCGAGCCTTCATCTGGGGTGAAGGCTTGACGGCTTAAACGTTCGTCGGGGTCGGCGTGTGGTCCTGTCCATGGGTAAGGGCACGTGTGTTAATTAACGATATTTAACACATCCTATGTATATGTGGCCATTGACTACAGTACCCATAAAAGTGCAATATGATGTATATTTGTCTGGTTCCCCATGTTTATACAGCATTTAAATGAATGTCTTTTCACTTGAAAGATATATGTCAGAATATTTTGACTTTAACCCACGCCGTTTCTAGCCAGGGATATTGTCTCCTGAGCATATGTCTAATTGTAAAATGGTTTGTTTTAAGATGTATTTACAATCAATTTGACTTTTAAACTTTCATGTGACTAATATGTGGTGGAATCTTTACCTTGTAGTATATAACCTGCCCGCCTCTGTAGTATATAGCCTGCCCGTCCCCTGTAGTATATAGCCTGCCAGCCCCCTGTAGCTTATAGCCTGCCAGCCCCCTGTAGTATATAGCCTGTCCATCCCCTGTAGTTTATAGCCTGTTGGCCCCCTAGTATGTAGCCTGCCAGCCCCTGCATCCAATATAATGGTTGTAGGAAAAAAACAAAAAGTATACTCAACTTCCGTTGCCCCCCGGGAAGTACCTCTTCTATCCATGGCAGCTCCGGCATCGGCTTTGTGTCCTCGGTCTGTCGCAGGTGCCATGACGTCAGTTGCTCGCTGACATCATAGTGTGTGGCTGACATCACGTTGTCTGCAACGGACCGGGATATGGAGCCGATGCCAGGGCCACGATGTATGGAAGAGGACCTGCCGGTGTGTGTGTGTGTGTGGGGGGGGGGGGGTCCGGGGGGGGGGACACTTTTTGTTTTTTTTCCTTGACTCGAGTATAAGCCGAGTTAGGGTTTTCAGCACATTTTTTGTGCTGAAAAACTCGGCTTATACTCAAGTATATACGATACCTGCAGCCAGAGATCTATCCTAGCTAGCATTGTTTTTTGTAAAGGCCTTTGCAATTTTTATTCCTATTTTGTTCTAATAGTATCTGAAAATTGTAAATAAGCGCTTTTAATTGGTTTCTTATCTTGTCATCTTACAGTTTAGAAATACGAATATAGAAATAGAAGATATGAATTTAATTTTTAACAGCAAGCTGTAAAGATTATGTATTATCTCTACATATATTGGGGGAGATTATTTAGAAGTGTCTGAGGTAAAACTGTTCTAGTTTCCATAGAAACCAATCAGAGTTCAGCTTTTATTTTATAAACTGTTGTTGGAAAAGCAGCTTCACATGGGTGCAGCCATATTATTGTCAATCAGCACCCCGATTACATCATCAGGGATTGCTAACAGGTTGCCATGACACCTGGGGAGCCTCCTTTGGCCGCCAATCAACACTCTTTATCACAGTCTGCACAGGACTTCTAGATAAATTTTAAAAATAAATTTAAAAAAAATGGAAAATTTTAAAAAAGAAGAAGAGTATACCAGCACAATAGAAAGTTAGTGACTAGAGATGGGCGAATCGATTCTAAAGATTCTAACTTCGGTTAGAATTTCAGGAAATATACAATTTGTCCCGAAGCCGAAGTTTATGGTGATTTGCGGGAACAAAGTTTTTTTCCCCTCGTTTTTCACCTAAATGGGCACGAGAAAAACGTGTTACATGGGGCAGAGAACTCTGGGAAGGAGAAAGGAACACCCCCGATGATATCTGCAGACCTGTAAGCCAATCAGCGACCAGCAGTGATGTGATGTCACACGGTCCTATAAAACCAGCCATTTTCAATCTCGGCCCTTCACACTTCATGTGCTGCCTGTAGCGTCTAGTTGCTGCTACTGTTCTTTGCAGTAGCGATTCTTGCTGCAATCCCTGGTTGTTCTTTAAGGGGAATCTGTATACCCCAAATAGCAGTTCTATTTAGTGACAAAATAGAATAGGAAGAAATATGTTTGACTTTCATGCACTGCAGTAGCTATTGACGGACCAATCCCTGGTTGTTCTTTAAGGGGGATCTGTATAGCCCAAATAGCACTTCCATTTAGTGACAAAATCGAATAGGAAGAAATCAGTTTGACTTTCATGCATCTGCAGTAATGAATTATTTTTGCAGCTGCTGTAGTGATTTGTGGACCTCTCACTGGATGTCAGTTGTAGGGTATCTGTATAACGCACATTGCCATAGATTTTGGGGCTATAGTTTACAGCCAGATTTACGTGTCAAATCCACATAGTTTTGCCATACCTTTTTGGGGCTATAGCTTAAAGCCAGATTTACGTGTCAAATCCACACAGTTTATACAGGGATTTTCGCAGATATTACACTGTCAGTTGTGGGGTATCTGTATAACGCACATTGCCATACCTTTTTGGGGCTATAGTTTACAGCCAGATTTACGTGTCAAATCCACATAGTTTATACAGTGATTTTCACAGATATTACACTGTTAGTTGTGGGGTATCTGTATAACGCACATTGCCATACCTTTTTTGGGCTATAGTTTACAGCCAGATTTACGTGTCAAATCCAAGTAGTTTATAAACCATTATGTCAGACAGAAAGGTGGCAGGTGGAGCAGGCAGAGGTGGCAGCACAGTAAGTGGACGTCGCAGCAGGGGTGACTCTGTGAGGCCAGAACTGCCGTTGTCATCTAGCGGCAGTGTGTTGATCAACAAACCAAAGGTTGACTAGGTCATCCAATTCCTCAAATATAACATCTGACAACCCCAGCCAAGAGTCTGTGGGTTCCTCAGAAGTGTTTGAGGACAGTCAGCAGCTGCTTGGCAGTGAAGAGGTGGGGCAGACTTCCGCTGCTTCCTGCAGTAGGCAGGCTGTTCATACTGACACCGGTGAGGAGCTTAACAGTGACCGGGAAACGCAAATTGACGGTGATGTAGCTGATCGCACTTGGGAGCTGGGTGTAGGAGGGGATTCATCATCGTCAGACGAAGAGAGTGTCAGCTTGTGTGTCAGGCAGCGGAGCAGGCAGCAAGTTGCTACTGTGGCCGTGTGTCAGCAGGGTGGCAGCAGTGTGAGAACTGGAGCCAAACGTCCATAGGGTACAAATCCCGACTCGCAGGTCCAAGTAAGCAGGGGCACAGGGGCTCAGCGAGGCAGCGACGGTAGTAGTCGCTCAGTGCAGAGTGTTGGTGGTAAAATGACCACCTCGGTGGTGTGGCAATTTTTTGTAAAGACACCAGAGGAGCCGAGCATTGTCGTATTTGCGGGCAGAAAGTGAAGCGTGGCCAGGGAGCTAAACTTGGCACCACGGCCCTGCGCCAACACATGCAGCGTCACAATCCAATGGCCTGGGAGAAACAGGTGTCAGATGTGGTCCATCCTGCAGGCGAAGCAGCAGCAGCAGCTCCTAGTGGCACACATGCTGTTTCAGTAAGTCAAGGCTGCAGCACCTCTGCCGAAGGGAGCTGTTTGTCTTTGACATCATCTCTAGGTACAGATGCTCCTGTTCCTCACTATGCATGGCACCAGCAGTAGTTGAGCGAGGCGATTACAAAGAGACAACTCTATGCGTCCAGCCCTCCGAAGGTGCAGAAGCTGACCGTGCTCTTGTCGAAGTCGTTGGTAATGCAATCTCTCCCTTTCCAAGTCGTGGACTCTGCACTCTTCAGAGAACTAATGGCTTGTGCTGAACCGAGGTGCAAAGTACCAAGCTGCAATTTTTTTTCCAGAAAGGCAGTGCCAGCCCTTCACCATTATGTACAACAGAAGGTGGTCCAGTCCTTGAGCTTATCAGTTTCTTCCAAGGTGCACTGCAGCGCAGACGTGTGGAGCTGTAATTATGGTCAGGGCCAGTACATGTTCTTTACAGCCCACTGGTTGAATGTGCTTCCCTCCCAGCCACACCAACAACTTCCACAGTGGACCAACATGCAGTGAAGGGAGGCACAGGTGGACAGGGGTGACAGGCACCCCACGCGTTTCGTCGTGTAAAAACGACTTCCTCAGGGGTATGTTGGTCCGTTGTTGGAACCATACTGGTTGAATTCATTTTTCATTTCCTCTCCTCGGTATCTATTTCAAAAAACTGTTTTGTCATGCTTACCCTGTAGCATTATTGTTTGACTTCTTTATAGGTCTTTGAGGTTGGTACAATCCACCACGCATACTCATATCTTTAGGAGACTTTATGTACATCTGGGTATCTAGTAATATAGCATTAACCAGATTACTGTTTTATTTCATGGTCGAGCAGTCGGGTAGGCCTTGTATCACTTATTAAGTGTTGGCCAGGGGTTTGTTTACAGTTCACCAAACCGGGTGACTGTATGAATTGATGTATATGGTATTTTTAAATGTTTTTAAATGTGTGTGCTTTTGATTGTCTGTCATGAATTTTGCAATAAACTTAGATATACATTTTTTTTGTACTTTCAATGAGCCTTTGAATGTATTCTTTTCTTGTGGTGCCTTTATGTTGTAATTTATGCATTGGCTCGGTTACTATCTGGCTGTGCTACACCCTCCTTTGTGATTGTAACTTTGATGTCAGCCACTGGCAGCTCATACATGACACCTGCCGTTTGCTCAGGCCCTTTGAGGAGTCCATGTTATTTGTCAGTCACCAGGACTGCGGGATGAATAACGTCATTCCACTGCTTCATGTCTTGGAACTCATGCTGCAAAATCTGTCTGGTCAGGGCACTGGAGAAGTGGAGACTACATCTCATGGCCACATGAGTCGGGTGGGGGCTGAACTGGAGGAGGATGAGGAGGAGGACATTGAAGCACAAGCAGAGTCTGGTGAAATCAGTGGTTTTTCCACTCAGGTGAGTGGAAGTGAAAGAAAGGAGGAGCAGGAGCATCTGGAGGAGGTAATAGACGAGGCAGATGACCCAGAAGCACCGTGGCAGTATGCAGTGGAGATGGAGTCCGGGAGTCCCTCAGAGTCACTTGCGCAGATGGCCCACAGCATGCTACTTTGCCTAACTAGTGACAGACGAATAGTCAACATCCGCCATAGGGATGACTTTTGACTCTGAACCCTCTTGGACCCTCGCTACCGGGCAAAAATGGGTGAATGTTTTCCAGCTGCTGAGAGGGAGAAACAACTGGCATATTATAGAGAAATACTGTGAACAGAGTTGGTCACTGCCTATGTTCGACATTGTCCATCCTCTGTCAGGTCTGACCGGGGGATTCCTGGCAGTCATTGCTTGTGTACTACTGCCACGGCTTAAGTCTGGATTCCTTATTGAGCAACTTCCTTCACCTGCCTAGTGAGGAGGGTAGCCGCCACCAGCAGCAGCAGCAGGACATGGAGCAGATCCTGCACCAGTAGGTGGTGGCCTACTTGGACAGCACTTTACCACCTCAGGTAGAGGAACCCATGGACTACTGGGCAGCCAAACTTGATGCGTGGCCGCAACTTGTGGAATTTGCAGTAGAGAAGCTGTCTTGCCCGGCCAGTAGTGTGGCATGAGAGCGTGTGTTCAGGGCGGCGGGGGCCATCGTTACCCCAAGGAGAACCCGCTTGTCTTTAATGTGGAGAGGCTGACCTTTGTCAAGATGAATCAGGCTTGGATCGGCCAGGATTCCAACTCGCCAATGCCTAATGCATCAGATTAGATGGAATTGTCCGCCACCTCTACACTATATCATGGTGCCACTCTGCAGGCTCCTGCTGCTGCAGATGCCACCTCCACACTACATCATTGTGCCACCCTGCGTGCTCCTGCTGCTGACACCACCTCCACACTATATCATGTTGTCACTCTGCAGGCTCCTGCTGCTGCTACTGATGCCACCATCACACTATATCATTGTGCCACTCTGCGGGCTCCTGCTGCTACTGATGCAACCTTCACACTATATCATTGTGCCACTCTGCGGGTTCCTGCTGCTGCTGCTACTGATGCCACTATCACACTATATCATTGTGCCACTCTGTGGGCTCCTGCTGCTACTGATGTCACCTCCAGACTCTATCAACAACAACTATCATCAACAACTCAAACAAAGAGAGCCGTAAAAAAACCATCAGAAAATAAATAAATATATTTTATTAAAGTAATAATACACAATACAAAATATATATGCCATGTAACAGGGAAAGAAATAGGGGAAACAAGTGGCCCCTGATGGAATTTAGGGCAACCATGCTCCTGACGAAGCATCAGCGAAACGTGCGTCGGGGTGTATTTTATTGGCCCCTTAGGATTCCCCATCGAACCTACCATCATGCTTTCGGGTAAGCAGTAATTGTTTATATGTAAAGTGGGAGCCAGAAGGTACGTCCGGTCCCCACTCCACATAGGACCGATTGAGGATATATTCTTTTGTTACATTCCTGTCTGCATCATCCATTATTTATCAGACTTTTGAGTCTGTATTGTTACTCACTAATTTTTTAGGTTCTGGGGTTTTCTTGAGGGCGCTCGTGGTTTTCATGGTTGCCCTAATTTTCATCAGGGGCCACTTGTTTCCCCCTATTTCTTTCCCTGTTACGTGGCATATATATTTTGTATTGTGTGTATTATTACTTTAATAAAATATTCTATGAATTTTATTTATTTTCTGATGGTTTTTTACGGCTCTCTTTGTTTGAGTTGTTGATTGGACATTTGTTTGAGAGTTGTAGCGATATACTATAGAATTAATTTGGCTCCCCCTTTTTTTGGTTTTGTGTCTATCATTGTGCCACCCTGCGGGCTCCTGCTGCTACTGATGCCACCATCACACTATATCATTGTGCCACTCTGCGGGCTCCTGTTGCTGCTGATGCCACCTTCACACTATATCATTGTGCCACTCTGCGGGCTCCTGCTGCCGCTACTGATGCCACCATCACACTATATCATTGTACCACTCTGCAGGCTCCTGCTGCTGCTGCTACTGATTCCCCCTTCACACTATATCATTGTGCCACTCTGCAGGCTCCTGCTGCTGCTGCTACTGATGCCACTTCCAGACTCTATTATTGTGCCAGTCTGCAGGCTCCTGCTTCTGCTACTGATGCCACCTTCAGCCTATAACATTCTGCCACTCTGTGGGCTCCTGCTGCTGCTGCTACTGATGCCACCTCCAGACTTTATCATTGTGCCACCCTGTGGGTTCCTGCTGCTACTGATGGCACCTCTATACTATATCATTGTGCCACTCTGTGGCCTACCATGTTGCCGCCACCTCCACACCTCTGACCTCATGATGCTGCTGCTGGTGGCACCTTTGGAGTTCTTTTTTGTCAAAGGCCTGATTTTTTCAGGAAAACTGTAATGTATATTGGATGTGGCGCCACCTCCACAGTCTTATCATTGTGCCACTTTGTGGCCTCCTGTTGCTGCTGCTGATGCTGCTGCTGCCGCCAGCTCGGCACTCTGTCATTGGACCACTCTGTGGATTTACATGTTGCTGCCACCTGTGGCCTCCTGTTGCTGCTGCTGCCGCCACCTCCACACTCTTGTCATTGTGCCACTTTGTCGTCTACCATTTTTCCGCTACCTCTGTAATTTTTCATTATGCCTCTCTGCAGCCTACTAATGCTGCTGCCAACTGACCGATGTCTCTCTGGAACACCCTGTGATTTCCATAATGCTGTTTTCAACCTCCACCACTCTATGACGGTGCCAGTGTTTGGTTTTCCCCTTCATTTCATCTGCCAGAAGGATGAAAAGCTTCAGGATTGATAGGCAAAAGCAGGAGTGGATACAGAACACACAGGACATGCAAGTATCCCATTTGCTGCTCATCTCCGGATCATATTCTGGATCAACTCAACTTTAGCAATAATGATGGATAATTGACCAATTGAAAGAGGACACTGACACGTGAAAAGAAGGGCGAAATGATCAGTGACGTCAATGCAAAACAATCTCTCCACTCTTTAGGGGGGGTTTCTACATGTATCCGCGTTTAACAGAACAGGTTCTGTCATAATATATGGAATCATATGATGACAGTGTAAAAAGAGTGCACTCTTGATGTTATAGTGGGATCTTGGCCCTCAGCTCAGTCCTTTCAAGCTGGCACAGACGTTACCTTGTCAGGCTGCATTCCTGCTTTGCTTATTTGGTGAAGTTGGCCTCTGTAAGTGCCCATGGAAGTGAATAGTAAAGCGATTCTAAGAGCGGCACCTGTCATGTGTGTTTCATACTAAAACACAGCATTGTTTGAAGACCAAACCATGCTCCCTATGCATATTTAAGCATGGCACAACGTTCTACAACACCCTACAGGCTCTCTGCAGCCAGGTAATACCTGTTTTTAACGTGATTCGTCATGATTCAATTCGGACCGAACCAAATTTTACCAAATTCTCCCAACAAATTCTTCTCAGTGACCTTAAACTACACAGACTTGGGATGATGCAAAATTACAATGATCCAGAGAACACAAATAAATCATATAAAGAAAGTTTTAAAAAAAATGTTGAAATGCTGTAGCATGACCTCAAGAGAGCTTTGTAGGCAGAGATTCCCCACTGAAGATTGGAAAAAGATTTTTTTAAAGGAGAAACCTGGTGCTCTCTAGGTTCTCATGGGTTCACTTACTTTCTTCTCTGTACTATTAATATTTAATTGAGTACCCAGTGAAACACGGTTTTGTATTTTATTAGTTTCTTTTGACTTTAGAAGCTAATTTACTGTACCAGTCATAAGGCACACAAGTGATAGACTTACTAATCTTTATTACAAATTTATTTATTTTATTATTTTTTATGTTGTTTGCTTAAAGCTCATGATTTGTGCTGTGAGACATTTACTGTTCATCAGGTGACATAAGGCTTCGCATAGTAAATGTCTTCTGTTCTTGCTTTTACTATTTACCTTTGTTGCTGATCTGTATACAAGATTATGAACCTAGTTCTTATTATGTGCTCACTAATTTTAGAACCGGTAACATGTATCAATACACTAGTATTCCAACAATCCAAACCAAATGTAATCAATGGGCTTTTACAGACTTGCATTTTTCTCAGCATGCTCTACTTTTGCAAGTCACGTGTGTGAAAAACGCACCATACAAGTCTATGGAGACGCATCAAAAAGACATTGCAAGTGCAATGTGTTTTTCACGCATCAATTGCCATAGAAAAGATAGAGCTCAGTCCTGATTTATCTGTGCGTGAAAAACGCATTGAAATTCCATTGAAAAAATGGATTGAAAACACAAGTGAAAAACTGAGACACCTGAACAAACTCTGACTGAAAACTGATTGAACTCTGATGCAAAATGTCAGTTTTTCACTGAGCAAACCCTGATCGTACCCTGATCAGACTCTGACATGATTTGCAACGCAAGTGTGGTAGGGGCCTTACTGCATATACATAAATCCCATTTTCAAAAAAACAACTTTGCAGTAACTATTAGGTTACTAGGGATTGCATTTTTGTATGATCAATTCACCGCCATGGTCAAACAATCCAAATTGCTCCAACTGCAATAACCCTATCACGGATTGGTTGGCCACAGGTGCAAACAAGCCTACGCGTTTCGGTATTAGACCTTATTTATGGCTTCCATTATGCTGTGCTGTATGCTGCTTTTAAAAAGGATTAGATAAATATTTCATTTTTACCCTACTTCCTATGCCTAGCAGGAGAATTGTTTTTCCTGAAATCGACCAGGTATATAAAGCCTGGTTACAGACAATTATTCTGCAGAAATGTTGGCTATTTTAACAATGACTCAAAACAAACAACTTTAAAAGGTCCTCAAAAGGTGTCTTTAAGAAACATATAAACCTGGAAAAGCTACGGTATGGGCAATCCTTAAAGATGTGAAAAGAAGTAAAGGGTGGCCTAAATAAATCGACAGAGGATATTACAAATTGTACTTACTATTGTTCATACTGAACAAGAACAGTGTTCATAGAAGGACAATTTGAAGTAAGGAAAAAACAATGTAAAAGACCATATAGATTTTCCACAAGACCTAGAGATGAAAGAACCTTCAAAAAAGGCAACAAAAGAGTGGAATATTTAAAGTACAAGTATACAAACAAAAAAAACAGTAGATAATAAAAAAACCTAATAACTCATGTGAAGCATCATGTTTTAAGGCTACTTTATTGCCTCAGGGCCTGGAAATCTTGCATACATTGAGGAAGCAATAAATTGAATTCCTCAAACGAGGACCAAAACTGGGCTGTGGAACACTCTATTCCGGATTGAGAGTGAAAAAAAAAAAATATCAGTATCTCCCGCCATTTTTCAGTTCCCCTCTGTTCAGAGTTCTTTCTGCCTTGGCTGCAGGTGGCTCTGAAGCTGGCAGACACAATGATGACATCACATTGCACATGCTGGTTCTGAGCCGCTCCCAGCCTGGGCAGAAAGGGGAAGATGACAAATGTGAAGTAACAGGAAAAGGTGAGTATCAGTTTTTTTCCCACATGACAAAGGAAATAAGGATAAATTAGGGGTACAGTACAACAAGATTTGGGACCATTGTTCTAAGGTGTATTAAAAAAAACTTAATTCTCGATGACCTCAAGCTACACATACTTGGAATGATGCAAAATTATAATGATTTAATGCACAAAAATAAATCATTTAAACAAAGCTTTAAAGGGAAGACAGGTTTCCATAAACCCCTTTAGTCCTAAGGGCACCCCTTTTTCAACTAACACTAGCGATGCTTAGAAAAACAGAAAATCAAGTTTTATTCTGTACCTTGTAGCTAGGGAGAACCCAGCGAGTCGAGGTGGGCGGATCACCTCGGCTCGAGTCCACGGCCTTGCTCTCTGCATGTCAGCCAGCGCACGCCTCTATTTTTCCTACATCGCACGGCCCCCTGCCCTAATTCCCACGCACGCACACTGGCCGCTCTCAGCTGCCTTTGCAAATCAGTCAGCAGGAAGCCAAGGGGCCACGTGACATAGGAAAGATGGGTTCTCCCTGGTTACCAGGTACAGAATAAAACTTGATTTTGCGCTTTTTTAAGCATCGCTAGTGTAAGTTGAAAAAGAAGTTTCCTTGGATGACCTGCATTATCATATGCAAGGCCTCCTTGGATGTGTACTATTTGTGTGCTTTGTTCACACTTTTTTACTTGATTTTAATTTTTCTGTCAGTGTTATGGTGTCTTTTTTGTATACCAATAAACTTTGCTTATGTTTGGTCATATACAGGGCCGGCTCCAGGTTTCAGTGGGCCCTTGGGCGACAGAGCCTCAGTGGGCCCCTTTGCAGTAAACTGGCGTAGCAGCATGGATTCATTGTATACAGCCTCTTCACCCCCATGGATTAATTATATACAGCCCAGGCCCCCCTCACCGCCCATAGTTTAATTATATGCAGCCCCTCTCCCCCCATGGATTATATGCAACCCCTTCACCGCCCATTATATGCAGCCCCCTGCACGCACCCCCGATTCATTATATACAGCCCCCTCCTCATCCCCCATTCATTATATACAGCCCCTCCTCATCCTCCCCATTCATTCTATATAGCCCCCTCCTCATCCCCCCCCATTCATTATATACAGCCCCTCCTCATCCTCCCCATTCATTATATACAGCCCCTCCTCATCCTCCCCATTCATTCTATACAGCCCCCTCCTCACCCTCCCCATTCATTCTATACAGCCCCCTCCTCATCCTCCCCATTCATTCTATACAGCCCCCTCATCACCCCACCCATTCATTCATACCGCCCCCCCATCACCCCCCCCCCCATTCATCTATACAGCCCCCTCCTTCATACCACCCCATTCCATTCTATACACGCCCCCTCCGATAATCCACACACCCCATTCATTATATACAGCGGCCTCCTCACACCTCATGCACTAGTAAATGTGACTGTTAAAAATAAAGAGAATACTACTCACCTCAGTCTTCTGGTCAGGTCCGGAGCTTCCCCTTCGCCATCCTCCTCCTCCTGCCGGCGGCCTCACGTGCAGCATCCTGCAGCAGACGGAGCGCCACTTTACGGCGCCGGCACGGGGGTTTTGCTGCACGGCAGGGTCTTGCGGTAAACGGTGCGCCGCTTTACGGTGCCAGCACCCGGCACCGTAAAAAAATGAAGTGTAAAAAAAACTTTGCACCACATACAGAAGAATGGACCGTCTTTAAAAAAAAAAAAAAAGTAAAAACTCAAATTTTGTCAATTTTGTACGTCCATGCCCATACCAATGCAAGCTAGAAAAAATATAGTATTGTATTTATCCCTTACGACAAAATAACTTTTTTTAAATAAGGAAAAACCATGCTCAATTTAACATTTTTATAATCGTCAATCACACAACAAATTATATAAACTGTGATCAAAAAACTTTATGAACCCCAAATGTGTACCAATAAAATCGACAGGTCTTTTTGCAAAAAATGAGTCCTCACGCAGCCACATTGACAAATAATTAATTAAAAAAGTTATGGTGCTTGGAAGGTGACGATGTAAAAAGTGTTTGTTTTTTATTGTTTTTATTATGCAAAGTAAGGTCATTTAAATACAAAAACCTATAAATTTGGTATTGCTTTATGCGTATTGACCCAGAGAAAAATGTTATTATGTTATTTAGGTCCGACGATATAAGCAGAATATTTTTTATTTGAAATAACAACTATTAAAAACTACATTTTTCCCCACAAAAACAAGACCCCATACAGCTATAGTGACTGAAAAATATAAAAGTTATAGCTAAAAACCTGAAAAATGGCCAGAACATTAAAATGGAAAACATGTGCGGACATAAGGGGTTTATGAGTCAGTTTGGCAAAGCATAAGATAAAATAATTTCTTATTCCATCTAGGTCTGCACCCTGACGAAGGAAGACAACAGGATGGTTGGTAAAATTGCCGAAGATGAGCAACTCCATGTGCTGCCACTCTACAAGGTCTCCACCACTGATGAGTTTGGGAGTGAGGAAGGCCAACAAGAAAAGATCAGGAAAGGGGGGATACAGGTGCTGTCGTCATTCCCTCGTGAAGTCCGCAAGCTCTCTGAACCGGCCAAATCTTGCAGGCAGAGGCAGCTAGAGGCAAAGAAGGCCGCTGCGGAGAAGAAAAGGCTTCAAAAGGAGAAACTTACCACTCCAGATAAACCCAAGCAGGAGCCAGTAGAAACACCAGCAAAGCAGCAGAACCCAGGTGTGTGGATGATTGTGGAATAAGGGAAAACATTGTTATCATTCCACAGATTTTATCTATTTTTAAATTGCCTTGTTTGAAGGTCTTTCTCAAATGTTTGTTGTTTCATTTCCCAAACGGTTACTTCTCCATCGTAGGGCGAACAACGATAGTATTGCGAGACCATGTCACATGACGTGCACCTATTTTAAAACAATGGACAACATTTCTAAGAAAGGGGCTCATACTTTTTTTTAGCAACAATACCCTAACAGGTATATTTAGTAACAGAAAAATTTGAAAAAAACACTAAAATAGTGGAAATAGAGGAGGGGGCAACGTATGTATTGTACCATAAGAATGTATGCAAATTATATATATATTCCCTATGTGATTTAAAACACCATGTGAACTGTTGGTGATCATGAAGAAAAACCTATTGTCTTCCTTGCAAATGGGAAGAATTAATCCAACAAAATAGCACAATTAGCACAAAAAGATAGTGGCTCAAAATATTTATTTTATTGTAACAGAATAACAAATGCTGGTTAAAAAATGGCCCCACCACAGGGGGAACACAGGCCAAAGTTATTACCAGACAACAGATCAGGTAGTATACAGTGTGGATGTGTAATAGAGGCCTCAGTGGCCATTAAACATATATGTAATATAATGGGAAGCATGGCGAATAGCAGAAGACAATAACAATAGGGTAGGAAATAATAATCACAAGTGGGATAAAAGGCTTACCATGTTGCACTGATCGCTGCCTGGGAGACAACGGCCCCTGACACGCGTTTCGGTGGTTTGCAGCCTTCGTCTGGGGGTCGGCAAACCAGGCGAAACGCGTTGTGTCGGCGGCTGTGTCCTTCAGGCACTAGCGATCAGTGCAACATGGGGTAAGCCTTTTATCCCACTTGTGATTATATTTTGACGTGCCTATTGTTATTTGTCTTACTGATATTCGTCTATGCTTCCCATAGTATACAATATGGGTTAACTGGCCACGAGGCCCTATTAACAATCCACACTCGTTATACTAAGCACTGATCTTGGTTTTACTAGGTATTGATAACTTTGCCTTGTGTCCACCGCTTGGTGGGGCCATTTTTTTTTTTTGAACCAGCATTGTTCTTCTGTTACAATAAAATAAATATTTTGAGCTACTATCTTTTTGTGCTATTATTTTTGGATTAATTCTTCCCATTTGCAAGGAGGAACAGTAGGTTTTCTTCAGTATAATTTAGTGTAGAATAAGTCTGTAATGTAATAGGTTTTCTTCAGTATAATTTAGTGTAGAATAAGTCTGTAATGTAATAATAGCTTGTACAGAGCTGATATACTGCTGTGTGCATGATCCCTTAGGCTGCAGCCTATATAGATAAACTAATAAGTTACTGATTTTCTGTAAACATACTAACTCCAATGTACTTTCTTCCTCTACAGGTACACCATAAAAATGTAAAAAAAAAGGGGGTCTTCTTTTTGTCACATGTCTAGTGGGCTGTTCTGGTATTGCAACTTTGCTCCCTTTCAAATAATAGGACTTGAAGGGGTTGCCACTACCACAAAACTTTAGCAGGAAAGTATAATCTCCTATAGGATTCCCATATACTTTTTTTTTTACCCTGGTACAGTGTCTGTCACCCATAGCATACACCACCCCCATAGTAGATGTCCTTGGCATGGCCCTCCAACCACTGCACAACGTTTCTGTCTGCCACGTGCCCTCCATCAAAACCACTACCATAGCAGTAGTTGGAGGGGTAAGCGACGGACATCTACTATGGGAGTGGTTAAGATATGATTTACAAATACTGTAAGAGGGTAAGTACTATGTGGGTGATCCTGTTAGGGTCTTATACTTATCTTGGTAAAGTTTTCATTGGATTACCTCAACTGGATTCCCTTCCAGGGCAGCAGTACCAGGAAGTCACAGGACGTTCCGAGTCCATGTCGGAGGTCATGTGACATGCTGTCCTTGCAGCTTTACAGATACTTTAACACGGGAAGTACTACATGGCCATCTATACTTATACTGGTAAGGTTTTATTGGATAGCCAACAGGCAACAGGAAGTCACAGAAGTCCTGCTGCAGGAGGACCTACTGCAGCCTGCAGATACTTTACCAGGTAAGTGTATATGAGTGGCCCCCTACAAGGTCTTGTACGTGCCCTGGTAAACATTTTTGGATAGTGGCCAACCCCCTTGAACGGCAATACAAGACACAAAAAGAGGTGCGATTTCTACAGACGAAAAACAAACTCCCTTACGCCCAATCACAAATCTCAGATGTTTTTTTGCCTATATTAATAACTGGAATGAATATTTCGCACAAAAAAACAAAAAACAAAAAGAGGGACTTTTCTTTTAGATGAAAAAAATTAAAGATTTACATATCATACCTGTGGTTGTCAAAATTAAATTTATACAAGTAAAAATGCATTTTTTTAAGGAGCTGATAGCTGCTTTTGGTCTTTGTCAACAAATACAATAGTCCTGTGGAGTCAGCTAGTGTTGAAAGGCTTACCTTGTTACGTCTGTGGCTTGATGAAATGTAAATTACTCAATAACATCTATACAGGTGATACGGGTGAATTGTGGGGTGGAAGTGGCAATTATCTTTATTTCCATATGGCTGCTCTAGACTGTACAATAGCAACAATTCTGTAGCTTACAAATTACAACTAAAAAATTATAGTATATATTTTTATATTATATTATATAAAGCCTATAGTAATTGGTAGGACGGCCACATTGCGTTAAATATTCATCCTCTATATACAATTCTCCCTTATCTATGTATTTGCAGCAGGATAAAAAGTGCTTTAAAATCAAATGATAAAAAAAAACAGGCCAAAAAAAGGCTATTTACAGACAGATGGTTCCAAAAATTTTGTGACATGGAGTAAACCCCCCCCACGTGCATTAAATAACTCTAATGCACACATAAAAAAAATTAAAATATAATATAAAAATTGATAAAACTGGATTACATTCGTATGGAATTAACCGCCCGATATTTGGGGCAGTCAATACATAGTGGCAATGATTTAGGGTTTTTTTTTTTTTTGTTTTTTGTTGTTTTTTATTCTCTGACACAACCTTGCACTTCATCCATCGTAGAGACTAATACATTTACCCTCTAAAAACTAAATATTCTTAATTCCGCTACCTTCATAAAAATACTTTTTATTATATTTCTTCTTTGTAGCACCTGCATTCTATTTAAGGCCCAAAAAAATAGGTTTTGTGTTCATGATTATCTGTGTTGAATATCTGTCTGGTTTCTCGGAGAAAATGATCTCTCCAATACTCTTTTTATCTTTTTTCTTAAATATTTTTATTTTTTCTGTAATGATTTTTTGCAACCGCATTTTCAAGTCGTCCTTTAAGAAGAAGCCCAATCCTTTTCAACTGCCTTTCCACCAAAAAAACATTATAATAAAAACAAAAAAAGTAAAAAAGTTAAATTATATACAACTCGATTCAAGACATTTACATAAAAAAAATGAAAATTTTCCAAAAAAATTTTAAGTTCAATTCGGATTAGTGTGGTGCTGCAGGTCTGCATGGCAGTGTGTTATGATACAAATGAACGGAAGATGCCCCAGCCTACAGCACCATGTATGCATCACGCAAATCACAACAACGGTAGAAGTATTCTACATTTCATTTCTCATTTGGATGCAAGATACAGCAGCCCTTTGTTATAATTTCATCATATTTTTTTTTTTATACATTACGGCAATGGATTGGATTTTTTTTTGTATTAAATAGTGGCCTAAAAAAATTAAAAAAAAAAAAAAAACCAGATGTGTTTAAAAAATGACCCAAAAATCCAATTCATTATTCATTTCACATTAAGGTGCAAAACATAGAGCAAAAAATGGCGTATGATTAAAACGATATCTTAAAAACAGGCTTCTTCTCCCACATGGTAAAAAAAAAAAATCATTTATTAAATTATACTTTGAATTTGAATTAATTATGGGTTTAGGGAGGGCGGAGCCTGTATTTGAATAAACTGAAGAATAGTCTTAAAACGATATTTTTTTAATAATTATTTAAAAATGTTACAAAAGGCTGCTTTGAATAATAAAGTGATTTCATAAATAGATTTAACGCAGTCATATTCTCACACACATCTTATTTGGCTCTGTTCACTAACTTTATGCATTCAGTTCTGCAGGGAGGCGTTGTCAATGTGCTGAATCGTGATTCGTTGACAGAACCAAGACCAACCCATTAAGTTGGTGTCAATGTGTCTGAATCAGTGATTCGTTGACAGAAACAAGACAAACCCCGTTAACGTTAGTTTGAACAGAGCCATACTGTTGGTATCAGCAGAAGATATGGTACTTCTAGATGCCAATATTTGTAAAAAGCCAATTATAATAAGGTTAAATCTCTCATTTTGATTATAAAAGGGTTACTGTATCTGTGGTATAGCCCCATGTCAATCCTTTGCGAGCATACTTGTTTGGGTGAAAAGTCAGCTATGATTTTTTAGTAGCTTAGAAAACCTTTGCAGATGTGATTCGGCTACAAATTTTGCACCATTATTGTTCTATAAATCCAATAAATATATGTTCAATGCAATTAAAAAGCTATTTTTTTTCTTATTTTGTGTGTGTGTGTGTAAAAGGATGCCAAGATATTCACTGTCATTAGTTTGTACAACATAGGTTTAAAAAATGCAGATATAATCTTCTTTTTTTTTTTAGATTAATTGGAAAAAAAAATATACAGTAATAGTTCCTTGCGGATCAAGTCCTGGGAGATGTGTAACGATACAGGATTCCCCCCCCCTGTGTTGCACAGAGAGAAAAAAAAGCACCAAAATAGCACCACATATACAGTGCGCTCAAATAGCTGAGGTACAAGTGCCACCATGGTAGCTGTTTTAATCTCATATCCAGCGACTGTATGGTCCCGTAACCTTGGTAAGGCATAGGAAGATGAAGTGGTAAAAGAGTTTGTCACCATAGGAGCTGCTTGTCGAGTTGGTATACTGTCCTTCTTTTCGACAGGTGGGGTCTCTGTGTAGTAGTACAGCACCACCCCACTTTCTCTTTTTGCCAACCTTTTGACTTCCTCTTTGATCCCAATCTAGCAGCTTCCTCTGCCTCAATTCGTGCTCTTTCGGCCAGTTGCTTCATTTTGGCTTCCCAAATGCCAGTCCATGGTTAGGTTGATTTAAGACTTTGTGTGTATAGAAGACCAAGGAAATACGGGTTGGATGACAACGATTCTGCTTCTTGAGATGTGTAGTGGCATGAAGCTCTCTCCGTGCACACTCTATGAGATAGAGCCTGGGCCGGTGCTACAGCAACTCTCCAATGTTTTCATCAAGGAAATTGTGCTCACTGTCGGACCAGACTTCTTCATCATCCTCCTCTTTTTTGACCGGGGTTTCCTCTATATTATCATCGAGACTATATGGGTCCCAGGTATCCGATTTCATGGGCGTTGATGGAGCAGCCGGAGAAGCCACATTCCATGACTTTTCCTGCATACCGGAACTAGTGTTGACACTGCACCGATCATTACCACGACTGAATTCCAGAGCTTTTCTTGAAACATTTGGGTTTCCTTCATAGAACGCCCCACCATCCGTTCTTCTCCTGAGGTGTTTGCAGGACTTCGTTAAGCTTGCATGAGCTCCAAACCTTTCCTGGAGTGTTAGCATCACGATGACCATTTGGAATCCATCCTACACACCCCATTGCTTATTTGATCCATGCATGTTCTTCAAACCCATGCCGTTTAAGGGACACCATTAATCAACTTTATCCAGGCCATTTGTAAGGCCTTGCTTCTCACTATTCATAAAAGATTTTGAGGACCTTCTGAATTTGTCCTTTCAAAGAAGTCAATGCACCATTTGCTTATAGGCCTGATCATTTTTCGGCATTGAAAGATTCAAAGCTGGACTTTGAGAATGAGAATGGACACTAGGGGATCTCTGGAATGCATCATGCATAAGTCATTAGTTCCTTCTTAATAACTTTATTAAAGCAGGAAGGGTAAGGAGTGTTATCCATTGGAGCAGTGTAGTCCGGTGCGGGGTGTTTGCTGATCTTTGACTGTTTGCATCATGGTGGTTATATGCTGCCCATATCTCCAGACCGCCATAACTTTGTTCAGAGGTTTTCATTTCCATAAGCATGGTCCACACCATCTGCAGAAGGTTTCATTTCAGACTTTTTCTCAAACCCATTGCTCACCCACCCACCAGTCCTTGAGTCGCTAGAACCATAATTCATAAACTGAGAAGGGACCACAGGATTGTTGGGTAGCCATAATATCCGAATGGAGGAAGAGCAAATTTTGAGTGATAGCCATTGAGAGAAGGCAGGTTAGGTGCTTGTGCATAGAAAGAATGTAAATGATAACACTATTCAGTTAGCTGTAGGGATCAGAAGGTCTGCAGCTGCCCAACACAGAGTAACTCTCCAACTCCGTTTGCATTATACTTGAAGGTATTGTATTGATTTGTAGGCTCCACTTTTATACAAGGCTTTAACCTGTTGTTGTATGTCACCCACTCATCTCATAGACGTAGAGCTCTTGTGTCACCCATCACTCACCTCATAGACTGTAAGCTCTTGTGTCACCCCTCATCCTCATAGACTGTAAGCTTGGTCATCCCCTCATCCTCATAGACTGTAAGCTCTTGTGTCACCCCTCATCCTATAACTGAGCTCTTGGTACCCCTCATCTCAAGACGTAAGCTCTTGTCTCACCCCTTCATCCTCATAGACTGTAAGCTCTTGTGTCACCTCCTCATATCTTAGATCGTAAAGACCTTTTTGTGTTGTCACTCCCTCTCCTCTAGACTGTAAAGGATCTTGTATCACCCCCTCCTACTCATAGACTGTAAGCTCTTTGTCACTCCTCCTCTTCATGACTGTAAGCTCTTGTGCCCTTCCATCCTCATAGACTGTAAGCTTTGTGCCACCCTCATCCTCATAGATTGTAAGCTCTGTCTCACCCCTCATCTCTATAGACTGTAAGCTCTGTGTCATCCCCTCATCCCATAGACTGTAAGCTTTGTTCAACCCTCATCCTCATAGACTGTAGCTCTTGTGTCATCCCCTCATCCTCATAGACGTAAGCTCTTGTGTCACCCCTTCATAATCACGACTGTAAGTCTTGTGTCCCCCCTCCTCCAAGACTGTAAGCTCGTGTGGCCTTCCTCTCCTCAAGACTGTAAGCTCTTGTGTCACCACCTATCCTCATAGACGTAAGCTCTTGGTACTCACACCATCATCCATAGACTGTAAGCTCTTGTGTCATCCCTCATCCTCATAGACTGTAAGATCTTGTCTCACCCCTCATCCTCATGACTGAGTCTTGTGTTATCCCCTCATCCTCAAGACTGTAAGTCTTGTGTCACCCCTCAACCTCATAGACTGTACATCTGTGTCCCCCCTCTCCTAATAGACTGTAAGCTCTTGTGTCACCCTCATCCTCATAGACTGTAAGCTCTGTGTCACCCTTCATCTCATAGACGTAAGCTCTTGTGTACCCCTCATCTCATAGACTGTAAGCTCTTGTCCTCCCCTCATCCTCATAGACTGTAACGCTCTTGTGTTCACCCCTCATCCTCATAGACTGTAAGCTCTGTGTCATCCCTCATTCCTCATAGATGGAAGCTCTTGTGTCACTCCTCATCCTCACAGACTGTAAGCTCTTGTGTACCCCCTCATCTCATAGACTGTAAGCTCTTGGTCCCCCTCCTCCCTCATAGATGTAAGCTCTTGTGGCACCCCTCATCTCCATAGACTGTAAGCTCTTGTGTCACCCCTCATCCTCATAGACTGTTAAGCTCTTGTGTCACCCCTCATCCTCATAGACTGTAAGTCTTGTGTCCTCATCACCTCATAGACTGTAAGTTCTTGTCTCACCCACTCATCATCAGACTGTAAGCTCTGTCATCCCTCATCCTCATAGACTGTAAGCTGTGTCACTCCCTCATCCTCATGACTGTAAGTCTTGGTCACCCCTTCATCCTCATGACTGTAAGCTCTTGTGTCCCCTCCTCATAGAATGTAAGATTCACGTGTCAACACCTATCCATAGACTGTAAGCTCTGTGTCACCCATCATCCTCATAGACTGTAACTCTTGTGCCTCCCCTCATCCTCAAGACTGTAAGGCTCGTGTGTCCACTCCCTCACAAGCCTAGTAAGACTCGGTGTGGCATCACCTCATCCTCATCGACGTAAGTCTGTGTAACCCCTATCCTCATAGACTGTAAGCTTGTGTCACCCCTCATAGACGTAAGCTCTTGTGTCACCCACCATCATCTCATAGGACTGTAAGCTTTTGTGTCACCCTCATTAGCATTGATTCCCAAGTATCTATAGCTATTGTAATCTCTGCACCTAATCTCAATAGAAAGTAAGTCTCGTGTCAACTAAATCTAAGGATAGACTGTAGTCTTGTGTTCAACCACCTCAATCTCTAGATGTAAGCTATTGTGTCACCCCCTATCATCATAGGACGGTAAGCTCTTGTTGTACCCTAATCCTCAATAGACTGTAAGATTGGTACCTCCATCATCCTATAGGACTGTAAAGCTCTTTGTCACTCCCTCATCCTCATAGACGCTGTAAGCTCTTGTGTCACTCCCTCACCCAATGTACTGATTCATCTCATAGACTGTAAGCTTGGTGTCACCCCCTCATCCTCATAGACTGTAAGCTTTTGTGTCACCACCTCATAGACTGTAAGCTCTTGGTCACCCCCTCATCCTCTAGACTGAAGCTTTTGTGTCACCCTCATCTCTATAGACTGTAAGCTGTTGATCTTCCCCCATATGTCCTCATAGACAGTAAGTTCTTGTGTCACCCCCTCATCCTCATAGACTGTAAAGCTCTTGTGTGCAACCCCCTCAGCATCAATAGACTAAGTCTATGGTGCCTCCCACTCATCCTCATAGATCTGTAAAGATCTTGGTCACACCCCCTCATCCGCATAGACTATAAGCTCTTGTGTCACCCCCTCACTCCTCATAGACTGTAAGCTCTTGTGTCACCCCCTCATCCTCACATAGACTGTAAAGCTCTTGTGTCCATCCCCTCATCTATAGACGTAGCTATGTGTCACCCTCTCCTCATAGAACTGTAAAGCTCTTGTGTCACTCCCATCATCCTCATGACTGTAAGCCTTGTGTATCCCCTCATGCCTCATAGACTTAAGCTATGACTTCACCCCCTCATCTCTAAGACTGATAAGCTCTTGTGTCACCCCCTCATCCTAGAGATCGTTGCTCTTGTGACCCCCCTCATCCTCATAGATGTAAGATTCTGCGGCTCTCTTGTCACCCCCTCATCCTCATAGACTGTAAGCTCTTGTGTCACCCCCTCATCCTCATAGACTGTAAGCTCTTGTGTCCCCCTCTTCATAATAGACTGTAAGCTCTTGTGTCACCCCTCATCCTCATAGACTGTAAGCTCTTGTGTCACCTCCTCTTTCTAAAAGACTGTAAGCTCTTGTGTCACCCCCTCATCCTCATAGACTGTAAGTTCTTGTGCCCCCTTCTCATCCTCATAGACTGTAAGCTCTTGTGTCCCCCTCATCCTCATAGACTGTAAGCTCTTATGTCACCCCTCATCCTCATAGACTGTAAGCTCTTGTGTCACCTCCTCTTCCTAAATGACTGTAAGCTCTTGTGTCACCCCCTCATCCTCATAGACTGTAAGCTCTTGTGTCCCCCTCATCCACATAGACGGTAAGCTCTTGTGTCACCCCTTCCATAATCACGACTGTAAGTCTTGTGTCCCCTCCCTGCAGAGACTGTAAGCTCGGTCACCTCCTCATCCTCAAGACTGTAAGCTCTTGTGTCACCACCTATCCTCATAGACTGTAAGCTCTTGTCTCACCCTCATACCATAGACTGTAAGCTCTTGTGTCACCCTCATCCTCATAGGACTGTAAGTCTTGTCTCACCCTCATCCTCATGACTGAAGACTCTTGTGTTATCCCCTCATCCTCAAGACTGTAAGTCTTGTGTCACCTCCGTAAGTCCTCATAGACTGTACATCTGTGTCCCCCCACTCCTATAGACTGTAAGCTCTTGTGTCACCCTCATCCTCATTAGACTGTAAGTCCTCTGGTGTCCACCTTCACTCACTCATAGACTAAGCTCTTGTGTAATAACCCCTCATCATCATAGACTGTAAGCTCTTGGTCACTCCCCTCATCCTCATAGACTGTAACGCTCTTGTGTCCCCTAATCCTCATAGACTGTAAGCTCTGGTTCATCCCCTCATTCCTCATAGATGTAAGCTCTTGTGTCACTCCTCATCCTCAAGACTGTAAGGCTACTTGTGTACTCCCCTCATCTCATAGACTGTAAGCTCTTGGGTCGCCCCTCTCCCTCATAGATGTAAGCTCTTGTGCAACACCCTCATCCTTCCTAGACTGTAAGCTCTGTGTCACCCCCTCATCCTCATAGACTGTAAGCTCTGTGTCACCCCTCATCCTCATAGACTGTAAGCTCATTGTGTCCTACATCATCCTCATAGACTGTAAGTTCGTGTCTCACCCACTCTCATCAGACTGTAGCTCGTGTGTCATCCCTCATCCTCATAGATGTAAGCTAGGGTGTCACCCTATCCTCATGGACTGAAGATCTGGTCACCCCTTCATCCTCATGGACTGTAAGCTCTTGTGTCCCCACTCCAACCTCATAGAATGTAAGATATCTCTAGTGTCACAGCCACTATCCATAGACTGTAAGCTCTGTGTCACCCTCATCCTCATAGACTGTAACTCTTGTGACCCCCTCATCCTCAGAGACTGTAAAAGGCTCGTGTGTCCCTCCCTCATCAGTACATAGACGTAAGCTCTTGTGGCACCCCTCATCCTCATCGACGGTAAGTCGTGTGTACCCCTCATCCTCATAGACTGTAAAGCTTTGTGTCACCCCATCTAGACGTAAAGCTCTTGTGTCACCCTCATCTCATGACTGTAAGCTTTTGTTACCCCTCATCTATAGACTGTAGATTTGTACTCTCCACAACCTCATCCTCATAGACGTAAGGTCTGTGTGCACAACCTTAATCCTCAATAGAATGTAAGCTCTTGTGTAATCTGAATAGACTGTAAGCTTGTGTTCAACCCCTATCCTCTAGACTGTAAGCTTTGTGTCACCCCCTCATCATCATAGACGTGTAAGCTCTTGTTGTACCCCTCATCCTATAGACTGTAAGCTTTGTGTCCACCTCATCCTATAGACTGTAAGCTATTGTGCACTCACAACTCAAGATGAAGCTCTTGTGTCACTCCCTCATTCATCATAGACTGTAAGCTCTGGTGTCACCCCCTCATCCTCAAGACTGTAAGTTGTGTCACCCCCTCATAGACTGTAAGCTCTTGGTCACCCCCTCATCCTCAATAGACTGTAAGCTTTTGTGTCACCCCTCATCCTATAGATGTAAAGTCTTGGCACATCATCCTAGGACGTAGCCGTGACCATCCTCCGTAGACTGTAAGATTTGTGTCACCCCCTCATCCTCATAGACTGTTAAACTATTGTTGGCCAACCCCCTCGCACAATAGACTTTAAGCTATGGTGTCAACACTCATCATCAGAGATCTGTAAAGATCTTGTGTCACCCCCATATCCTCATAGACTGGAAGCTCTTGTGTCACCCCCATATCCTCATAGACTGGAAGCTCTTGTGTCACCCCCTCATCCTCATAGACTGGAAGCTCTTGTGTCATCCCCTCATCCTCATAGACTGTAAGCTCTTGTGTCACCCCTCATCCTCATAGACTGTAAGCTCTTGTCAGAAAAGTGGGCACATTGCCAAAGAGTTTTATAATAAAAAGAAAAGTAGATGAAAGTTGACCTTTCTCTCCGCAGAGTAGTGTTCTGTGTCCCATGGGAGTGGCCAGTGAGGAATTCCCCCACCCTCTAGAAACCTCACCCCCACCCTCGTGATGCGTGTATTTCAAATAGGAGGGATATGGATGTTTTTTAAAATTTGAAATACAAGACGGAGCTTTTTCCGAGGGTGGGGTGGGGGGGGGTTACTCCTCACTGGCCACTCCCATGGGACACAGGACACTGTTCTGCAGAGAGAAAGTTAGCGTTCTTCTAACTTTTCTTTTTATTATAAAAACACTTTAGCAATGTGCACACTATTCTCTATGGGGACATGGGCGAGCAAGAAAAATGGTTCCTGATGACAGGTTCCCTTTAAAACAGCTGATTACTCCAGGTATCGGGAATGGCACCCCATTTATTTAAGGTTTACCCATCAACTTTAGCTCGGTGTAATAGGGTTATTCTACAAAACCTTATTCCTAAAGTTCGGTAAGTAAAGGATGGACCCCTCTGTGCAACGCCCCTTGGGAACCTGCGGTTATGAGATGAGTTAAAAGAGTAAACTACAGGCGGTCCCCTACTTAAGAACGTGTAAAAGATAAGAGAAAGTTGCGTGCAGCTCACCCTTTTTGTAGGTCCTCCAGATACGGAGGATTGAATTTTCATGTGCATCACGCACACTCGGATTGCACCCGCGTTGCCTGCTAGGACTGCAGGTGTGGTATGAAGACTGC